>LUCH01002101.1:9825-26938 GCA_013368495.1 Paragonimus heterotremus
GAGCTTGGTTCTAGTATTCTTCAGTATAACCCTGACAAAATTCTCAAACTTTATGCGGCATATCAGTGACAGACTGTTAAGCGTTTATGTGAAACGTCACTATATAATACACTAAGTGACCTGTGGACCAGACGTTATCAAGTTGTTCAAGCCTACACAAGGTCAGCTTCAGTTACCGCGGCTTGCGTCCGCAAGTCTATGGTTTCTTATCGGCATCGTTACCTCTGAGCCCATTTGTCCATTACAGCTTACTATACTGTTTTCTTTCTCATATATTCTGGTGTTCACTTAGTTTATGCTTTCTGACTATTCTATTTAAGTAAAGTAGGTGTTCTATACTGTTGATTTAATCTGTTATAACGATTGGATTAGTTAAGGAAACGAAGAATAGTTTTTTTGAGGTTCCTGCTACACTGGACTTACACAGTAAATGGGAAACTGAGTCTAATGAATTACCTAAGACAGTTTGGTATTCAAAGAATGAACTTCTTGGCATGAATAGTACATTGTTTGCTCGACCTCAATACAGATTTAGAGAACCTGGAGCAAGATTTTAGCAGCCGTATATGGGTAATGAAAAACCAACCCTCAATGTGTTTTGTTCATAACAGAGCAAATATGCTGGCTTTTACAGACTTTTCAACGAGCTACAACACGGACTAGGGATTGTGAGCGCTTTTTAGAAATACTATTCGAAGTTCGTCTATTAACAGATACACCTCACGGCAAAATCTTACAGCTTTCTCATATATTAGGATTATTTTTCCAAAGACACGGCTGTCGCTCGTAATCTGCCACACTTTTAAACGTGCGCCTGCTGAATACCCTCTCAGCCAGAGTGAGAAAGGCAGCTTGTTATTGCCGTTCCTTACTTCTCTTCACTGATCGATTGATTATCAGCCTTTGTCTAACAACATCCATCCAGCGTTCCACTCAACGCAGCATAGTTGTATCCAGCACGACATACTGACCTTCGGCGACCAGAATTAGGAATGAGAACTAATGAATCACTTTCTCTACAGCAATCTAGATTCAAGGCTACACATGCGGCGATCTAAAGGTGAGCAAATTAGTTTTTTTCTCGATATAGTGACTGCTCATGAATGAGCTGCTATTTGATCAACTGGAAAGAATAAGTTTGTCATTCTGGATCATACCTATCATAGCTTAGTTACTAAAGCTTATTACAATGACATGTCAATGCTATCCGTACAGAATAGTCGGTTGTTTCATGGGCATGATTCTCCAACTGATCACTAAAGTCATATCATCCTGTAACGAGAACCCATTTTTGCAGGACGAACTTTCACTGATTGCTTCGTGCATTCATTGTCTAATTGTCTGTGGTATTTGCGATATAATGTTCAGTTAGGCGGAGTTAATAGATTTGGTGAATCAGTGTGAAAGCCCATTAATCAGAAAATGGATCATCATAGACAGCAATATATCAATGGTTTACACTTATGCTTAACTGTCATATAACCATGAAGGGAAAGAAAGGGATTAAAAAAAAGGAGACATGAAGGGATCTAACTATTGAAAATAGCTAAGTCTATACTCAAACATTTAACAGCAAGGTGCCTACTCCTTGCAAACAAATAAGGGAGCTGTAAGTGAAAGTAAGTCGTCATCAGCAAGACAGCTTCCTTACGGCTTTCACTACCCCGTTTCATTAAGTGCATTCACTTCACAGACTACTCGGACAAACAACGACAACATTCACATCACTGAGCTCGGTTAGCTGCCATCTCCTCGAACGTCTCCAGTCACGGACTCTATGAGTCGCGAGGCCCCCAGCCCGGGAGACAAACCCGATCTACAGTGGCCACCCCGTTCGTGAACAATTTCATTTCTCTACGTCAGGTCATCATCTATCGCCCTCGCACTTTACGCCAGTTGGTCACAGCGTTGGCAAAGAGTGGTCGATGTGACAGACGACTAGCTGACATCCTGAGTACATGACCTAACCATCTAAGTCTCTGCAGGGGTAAGGATTGGACATGAGAATTCGTTCGACAGTCGCTGACAAATACCTGCTTCCTATCCTCCTCATTAGTGTCATTCGATACGAACGATGGAATGCAGACATCGGTGGTCAAATACCTGAAGACGGTTTAAGTCTTCTACCCAATGGATGTTATCCAGTAAAAGGCACCTAGGTGATCGATGCCGAGAAACACGTGGATAAGAAATGTGACATTTTCATGTTAGGTTTGAGCAGGCTAGCTGATACCAGCTGATCACAGCTTCTTTTCGCCTGTGGATGTGCATGCAGCTCTCGGAGAGTTAAACCCTTGAAACTACCCTGCCCCTATTGTATTTAAGACTCTGCTCTAAGCGTTTGCTCGTCGAGATTGTTTATGTATTCAATCACACTGGCCTGCTCAGCCCACCATGCACGTATACGATGACATCCTACACATGACTTGATTCGTGGCCCACCGTGACATCCTGAGACACCAACCCCCTTCGTGTTCAGCACGATTAGAGCATGTCTACGTTCTGATGCGTTTCTAACTTTTTCCAGTAAAGATTACGGCCGTACTTAATTGGTTTCCATAAACTATTTGAAGTTCATATATGGGCTAGAGTTAACGCTAGACAAGGAGCATTAAGCGTTGACAGAAAGCTTGGTTACGTACAGTTGGTTTTCTTATACATATTGCGACTCTAAGTTGTTCAGAGATTCGTTGTGGACATTTCAGACGTGTAGCTTTTCTGTGAAAAGAACACATGAATGTAATAATTGGCTGGATGATGAGCAGCTGTATGTGTATGATTAGGTTTAGCGATCATCGTCATTGCACTGAATCACAGTCATGCGCCGACCTTACTGCTCATGGGTTGTTTGGAAATCGCAATGTAATGATGTTGTATGAGCTCAGCCATCGTACGCGTTCATCCTGAGCCGACCATGTCAGTTTGATTGAAGGTTGTCAGCAGTCGCATCGATCGATCACTTTCATTGTTTTTCGTGTTTTATGTTTGGCTTGTGAACTTGGGGTGGGGGATTGGTTGATCCCGTGCATCCGAAAATATTGGTAAAATTTTTGTGGTACTGCTCAGTTTTTGCAACGAAACCGTTTGAGGATGTCGACCAAGTGATGGTCAGCTTTTTTTGTAGTGTTAAAATAGCTTCCTTTCATTTGTGAAAGTTAATCTGGTGGCCGTCTACCAACTTGATTTAAAAGGTTGAACACAACGAATTCACTCTATTTTACTTGCAGCGATTTCTTCCAAACACGGGTGAATTAGAATTAGAAGCGTCCTGGTGAATGGATACATTAACTCACGTTTGACGTTTAAACTTGATTCAGTTCAGGTGACGTTATTAGAACAAGCCTGAAGAGAGGCGTGAATAGATTAAACAGTAAATGAACGCCTCAGGTTAAGAGATCTGAAAAAGCCATTGTCATCTACTAGAATCAGTGAAGCAAAATTTGAGAGAATTTGTGACGGTCATGTATGCCTGTGTAATATTCGTTAACTGAGTCATACTACTTAATTAGAGCCGGACACGAACTTTGATATGGATGCTAATTAACGTGTATCAACGATTGTATGTCTTTCTTTTGTTAAAGAACACTCATATTTGTCATTTATACTAAGGGAATAAGCATTTTTGCAGTGTTTCTGGTCAATCGACTGTACATCCACGATGCCGTCTGACTTGGTGATGTCATAAATCTTTGGCGCCTATCTCGATTCTAGGGCTAGTCAATACGGAATTTCGTTTGGCTTCAATTAGCTCACATGCCCTTTGTCTCGCACACCGTTATTCGTCCTAAGTTGGCGTGCGGCTATTCATTCGTCGCCAACTTCCCATATTCTCCAAACCAGTCCGTTCTAGTTCTCATAGAATGTATTCGAAAACAAAAAGAACAAGTGAACTGTTCCTAATTCGAGACACACTGGCTTTGTTGTGAATGGTTATGACGTTTAACCGATCGGTCAATCGATTGCCCTCACACACTGGACCAACGATAAATCGTGTTCTGTCTTCGATGTGCATGCTGTTGTTTGCTCGGTAGTTGAAGTAGAAATCATGCATTATTGTGCGTTTGTTTCAAGATGTTATCTTCATCTATTTTAAACAAAATTTGTTCGATAGGATGAGTTCGGAAAATCGAAACGGTTTTTTTATTTGAGATTAGGAAACGTGAGAACAATAAAAATATAAAATACGTCGCTGTGACCTGTACTGTACCAACCCGAAGTGGTCACGCTGGCTCTAATCTAAATGAAAATTATTATCGACGTTCTCGAAAATGCCAATTTCTTTCTACTCCGCACCATTTTGCCGTTCCTGTTGATGTTGCATCCTTCTTTACTGGTCTATCCTACTCAGTAGGAGACGGTGATTTTCGGACATCTTTCTTATAGTCCTGTGCTTGCTTAATCTCGACCTGATACGCAATGAACTTATACACGCTCACGTTCATCTACTTTTTCAACAGATCTATTTTATGCTAATATACTTACGCGTCTTTCGCGACGATGTAAAATAATTAATGAATCAGAACGAAATGATGATTTATTATTTAGCCCTGACCTCATTTCAGCGACCGCTTTGTTGCTTTATTTGCGTTTGCTTCCTTTTGTTGACGTTGCATAAGGTGCGCCACCGAGCTATGTATGTTTCCTTCAGTGCAATTTTTTGGGTCACTTTCATTAAACTCATTTAAATGCACACTTCAGGACAACGCTGAAGCGTGTCAGAATGTTTTGCCAGGTTTCGTAATCTTTTACTTTACCCCGGATCGTTGATAACATGTCACTCGATCCGGAACTTCCACCGTTTTTGTCTAATGTTCTGCCTTTTCCCTTCGTTTTTGCTTGTAACTTTGAGGGGGGGAATGCTTAAGTGAAAAACGGTTGGCCCTCGCGATTACTTGATAGCTTCTGCTTTTAGTCGAATAACTTTTATATGCTTAGTTCACATTTATCTAATAGACGGTTCAACAGCAATGACAGACGTACTTCACAAATTAACAATATAACCTTAACGGATAAGGGATATCTGATGTGTTCTTAATGGCCCGATTGGTGTACATTT
Organism: Paragonimus heterotremus; assembly: GCA_013368495.1. NCBI lineage: Eukaryota > Metazoa > Platyhelminthes > Trematoda > Plagiorchiida > Troglotrematidae > Paragonimus > Paragonimus heterotremus. The sequence goes on from LUCH01002101.1 coordinate 14,882, forward strand.
ACCTCTTAATTCACTTGTCTGATTTGTTGATGCTGATCTTGCATTCCGCACATGGTTTACTATAATCAACAGTGTTTCGGTGGTTATTGTAAATATTTACACTTCATACAGCTCCGAAAGTGTCTTAACTCAAGGGCACACATGAGGAGAAGTCGGAATCGAACTTATAAACTCTCGTTCCTCACCCTAATCAATCGATATGTGGGTACGTACGACTTCCAACCAAGTTTCGTGTTAGGATAAGACATTTTCTTGGTTTTCATTGTTCCATTTCGTTAACTGTTCCTGGTGGTCACTTTACTCACTCAACCAATGAAAGCATTCTGACCACTGCACTTGATTCCTCACCATCTCTCTTAACGTCTCCTGTCAAACACTGCGAACTATGGGCTCCTCAGCCTGGGGGATGGTCGCAATCGGTTGTTGTGTGTTCAATTGTCATTACACTTCTGTATCAAGTGGCCATTTCTTTATCTTGTACTTTGTGTTATTTGCCTTCAGAATTAGCAAATGATGCTCGGTACGTTAGGCAACGGGTGGGCCTCCGCAGTAAACTGACAGCACACTTGAGCGTCCGTGCTCCACAACCCTAGAGCAACAACATTTTCAGTTACCTCGTTCACGAGCTCCTTAAGCTTCACAGGGATGCCTCTCTAGCCAGAAACAACTCAGTTTGTTAAAGACCATTCCAACCTAAGAGATGTGAGTCACTTCTGTCTCTCCGTCGTTGCTGATATGGCGCAAGCTACAACTTCTTTCTTTAGGTGAAATCTGCTCACCCTTAATTATCTTTAAGAGATACTCGCACTCTTAGCCTGCAAAATGTATCTCGAAATACCCGATATAACCTGGACTGTTGTCTGCTTTTCTGTGACCATTGCTAAACACTAGCACGTTGTCAACATATGTTCAAAGCCGTCAACCATGCAGCAAATTAGAGGTCTGCGTCAGTACTCCATGATTGTTGTGTACACTCGTAAGTTATTTGATATACATTACAGTCAGGTAAGAATGTGACGATGTATTGTATAGGTCCGCAACTTACGGCCCCGCGGGCTGAGTCCATTCAACCGTAATTAACCAGATCGCGGTCTCAAAATGATCATTTTGACTGACTCATAATGTCTACATAAAATATGACCGATGTTTGTCAGTGCGTATATATATATATATATATATATATATATATATATATAATCATAAGTACGTCTCTCACTTACAAGCTGCATGAGACCACATATAGGCCGTTAGTTAAATGAGTATCAGTCAATTGGGCGCGAAAGTTGTTCTTAGTGTACAATATATATATATATATACGTATTTATGATAAAATACAAATTTGTTTCAGTTGTGACGCGTGTCTTTTAGATTAAATAAGTATTACACTTGTTTTTTGTGACATGTCGATCCGGTCCAGAACTACGGTATTAATCCACGATGTACAACCTCGATTTGCAGAGCTTTTGCTACTGAATCTTTTATTTTATTCCCCGTTGACCATCAACCGGGTGGATGTATTAGATAATTTTTGATGACTGCCTACTAAAAGTAGCCTGCTCACTGCAGCCTCTACCTGCGTTATATCTTCTCTTGTGAGCGGCTATTTTGCTCATGACGTTGTGTTCGCAGACCTAATTTCTCGGTTTCATTATGTTATATCGGATCACGTTTCTGCGGTTATTAGCACGCTAGGTCATTAGTATTGTACTTATGCCACTGAAATTATTGAACAGGAAGTGAAGTCGTCAAAGGAAAGTATGATGAAATAAACGGTCGACATGGCTGCTAGATCAAGTTCCAGTGTGACTATAATGACCTTGATTAGTTTGTAAACTGTTGTTCGAACTGCACTATTCTGCGATCCAATGTTCCTGATTTACCCTGGATAATCGAAATGATGTTAGCCCAACCTATCAACCTTTGTTACCAGCCGATCAGCATGTTCACATTCCCATCCGGTGTGACTATGTCGACCATATTCTTTATATAAGACTCTTTCAGCAGTATCATCGCTTCAGTCGGTAGAAATGTAAGCCGGGACCATAAAACTATTTCAAAGATTTCGGCGTCCAGTTTTGGCAAACGGTTGTCACAAAACCAGCTGCCACCAAGAATCTCATTTTGACTTGAACCCCATACCAATAGATTGTGACGACCACAAAACTAAAGTGTACAACATGTTTTATGAAACGATACAGTGGCTACCGTTCCGGATTTAGGTCACTGAAATGCGACCAACATCGACGTCTTTGAATCTGTTATTCGATTCACATATGCCTACATTAAACGGCGAACATTGACTCGCACTTTTGGCTTCATCAATAGTCTACGGAGATTAGGAAGTGAGCTGTAGGGTTATGGACTTGCCAAGACTAAGATTAACTTTATCTGCTCCAGGATCTGTAAAAGACTTGTTTCATGTGAAGTTTGTTGAGGGGTCCACGAGTTAGGCGGGTAGATATTAGTAAAGAGGCCAGTGGAAGTATATGTCCGCCTCTCCAGTTGTGTTGTTATCGACGACGATTATCCACTTTGCTGAATACGGTTGTCGAGGCTGATTGATGCAGTATGAGGGTAAGGTTTTGCTTAGATAGCATAGATGTGTATTGGATTGCGGTAGATACAGCCGTCTTCGTTCACGACGTTATCTGATTTGCACTGATCTAAAGTTATATATGCCAAGCTGCTGACACTTGTGTTTGGAATGGCACTTTCTAGTATACACCCTTCGTGGTTGTCTGACTATTTTGAAGATAAAGTGTGTCCAACCGCTTGAGAGAACTTGTAGCTCGTCTCCGACTGTTTGTTAGTTCACATAAAAGGTTTGGCGTAACGGTTTTCCGCAAAGTTGGATCACTCCAGTGTTTGTACGGAGACGAATCTGCCTATATCTCTTGAAAGAACTACACAATGATTGTGTTAGTTTTCTGAAAAATGTATTTTCCAACACTAATTCACATCCATGTTTTGTACTGTCTGTACCCTAGGACGTAGCGCTCTTTAAGGTTTGTCATAGGCTCTTATGACTTTGTCGATGATAACCAATGTTTTCAATTTACAAGTTGCTTAGAAATATTTATTCTCTATTACTACCATATTTTCTGAATCACAGGTTATTCGAACATGCCTTGATTCGGAGTTTGTGCCCCTGTGCATCTATACGTGGAAGAATTTGCAAAATGAACTATCGAATAAACCCAATTTTGTTTCCAGTCTGCTGCTAACGACCACTGAGCTCAAATGCCACCTGCAATTGATCGTACATCTTCTCGAATCAGACATTATGCCTGATAATCCGAGTGAGTACCGACTGTTACTGTGGTAGTTGTTCTCCGATTCAGCATCTGATGCCAACTATTTGTGTATACATTTGTGAACCTGATGATTGCCCATTAACTGGTTCAACTCGCTACCCGCGTGCACGGTTGCTGTTAGGTTAGACAAATGGACCAAATGGCGTCTCCTTCGTCTTTACAACTTAAAAAAAGCACACGTGGTAGTGCAGGGACTAAGGAGAACATTGAAGTTGCCGTAGTAATTTGGTACGCGCTATCACAGTGGTTGTCTTTACTGTGGTTTTTGCTGCAACATCATTTTTATCCTTATGCACTTCTCCAGACATCGAATCCATCTGCTCACTTTATTCGTTTCCAGACTAACCGTTTTTGGTGACAGCAGCATGGTACCGAGCTTTTATCACTAATCTTCGAGTTGAGCATCTTGCTGAAATACTATTTTTGTCCGCCCCAGACTGTTAAAACCTAGCCCGTCTGAGTCGCTAACTCTTCACAATTTGGATCATAAACATGAAATCATGCGTTACTGGTTAGGCTGAACAAGATTCACGAACCGTGTGCCTTTTGTTTGATAGCTGAGTGCTTTAACTTATGTATGTTTTGGTATGCTAGTTAGATCCTCTTACTGCGTGCGACTGCTACTGCAGACGTCCTTAGCGTAGCGTTCTGCAGCAATTGTGGGCACCGTGCATCCGAGTAGTCTCAGTCTCAGATGAATCCAAGTAGATGGCTATTGTGAGGGCTGATTTTTTTAACGAGGCTGAATAACAGTTGTTGGTGAAGTGGGCAAATTCTGAATCTTATAAGGCGTAACGGAGGTAAACATTAACCAGTAGTTCACACTTCAGTCGATAAACGATTTCTGCTAGCCGCTGCAGTGGATACATAGCGTGTTTCTTTTTAATAAACTGAACAGAACTTATTAAAAAGTGTTCGACCCCGCAATGCCATAGTAGGTCATTTGTTATATATAACATGTACATTTCTGTTCTCTGTTGTTCGTAGGCTACATCAGACTGACAGAATTCTGATCGTCAAATCTGTCCAGTTCTTTTGCAGTCAGCTATACTTATATGCTTTTAGGAATTCCTTTTCCAGATAACCAAACTACATAACTAACTTTTTGCTCTGTTGGACCGAATTCTCAAATCGCGAGACAGTTGACACGTCATTGTCATAGACAGCAATACATCAGTGGTTCACACTGGTGCTTAACTGCCACGCAACCACAAATAATGAAAAAAGCAAACCCCTTATAGGAAGAAAGAAGAAATGGGAGTGGACCTAACTACTGGAAATAGCTAAGTGTATATTCAAATATCAGTTGTGCGAAAACATCCCAAGTTTGTACATCATCATCACAGACATCAGTTTAGTGAGTATTCAAAATATCGGCAATAATTAGTAATATGGGACAGTAACAAGCCCACCATCGTCCTCGATAAAAACACCCCTATAAGTTGAACATCACTCACAATCAACTACAGCTTTTGTGTTCTGCCAGAATTTTTTTTTAAAAAAGGCAATATACTCAAGTTTAGTTCCCGCTGGAGTTCGTCAGTAGTGCCTATCCTTGCCACAGTCGGGATTTCAACCTCGGCCACGCTTTCATGAAACAACCGTGTTGACAACTTCACCATTTACTTCACGTTATCATATGCAAACGCTCAGCTACATCTTCTTTTAGGTCATTCAGTCACATTAGATTTTGTTTAATGCAGTTTTATGTTAAACATGGGTTATTCTCCCACGTATATAGTGTATGTATGTTTTGTAGACAGCAACGTATTCAGTGGAGGTTTTTCTGATGTGTAGAAAGACAGGCCACTATGATTGTAGGCTTACAGATGTACCATTTTCAGATCTTGCGAGCCGTTGACGGACTCATCAAAAGCATTTTAGGTGTCCTAGGTGAGCTCATTTTCCGGTTGTTTTTATATGCAGTTAAAAGCATGCTGGTAAGCTGCTTGACGCAAAGCACACGGAGTTGATATGCGGTTCGGGCGTACAAGCATGTTCATGTGACAATATCTAACAACAGCTCAATCTGACGGTGCCTCGTTTTATGCCTTTTCGATTGCTGATGTTTAATAAAGAACCCCGTTCAAAGTTTAAATTCAAGAAAGACGATGAGTTTGTTTGAAAAAGGGAACCAGGGAGTTTCCCCTAACGATGGAGTGGACAAGTTTTTGATTGGGTATTCCAAGGTATGCGTGTTAAACAAATCAACGCTCGAGCGGTTAATGTTACGTTGTATCATAAGTACGAGCTTGTAAAACGTTTTCACAACGTATGTTCACGTGGAACACAGCGACATCTGGATGAAGTGTTAGGGTTTCGTTCACAAAAGTGGCCGCTCAGGAAATAGCGTTTCACTTCCGCTCTGTTTGTTTCTGGCCATCGATCTTCAGTAGACTAGACGGTATGTGCAGTTATGGGCTGTTGATAACCTTGACCTGTTTAAGACCGTTAGCTGATATAATTGCTTTCAGGATTGCCTGCATGACTAAAAGGTCGCCCTTTTTTATTGATTGGGCTGCTATGATGAGGCATTCGAACTAATTGATTTTGACTATGGTGGTCACGAACATGCCCCAAGGCAAGCTGTCGACATGTTTCAGTCCGGCGGTTGAGGGTATAGTATCCCAAAAAAACCCTGATAATATAGCACATATGGTGAGTTCGTTATTTCGCTATTTGGAGGTTAGTGGTGTTCACACATTTTTGGAACACCACACTGTAGACACAACAGTAAACTCCATGCTCGCTGAATTTAGATACACCCATATCTTAGGTCATATATTCTAACACACTCCTGAGGAAGGCCACCCGAGGTGGTTGGAACGTAGAGTATTACAACTTGCTCATAACGTTGTGTTATTCTCAATCCACTTATCAATACTCTGATTGTCCCTTATAATTTGGAGCAACGTGGGGAACAGCGTTATTCCGAAGTAAGGGTTCCAAGGGCAGTCCTGTAAAAGAAAACGACAAGAACCAGCATGAGTCAAAGGCCCAGTAGGCTATGCACACGATTTACACAAACGAAAATTAAAATGGTGTCGACAACACAACAGCACACTGTTACGAAATTCAAATTCAACCCGTGCGCGCTTGCTGGTTTCGACCGCACGTTACAATATCACACAGACATTATGATTAGATCATATATCACACTAAAACTTGATGATTCGTTCAGACGTATGACCGACTTGCATGGTTCCTTATGCACCGTGTGCAACGTGTGAAAATGTTATTTTGTCTATGAGTGAAACGGAAGTTGTAATGTTTCATTTAAGGAGATATGGTGAGCATTTGTTAAGGTTTTTAATAAGTGATCCAATCTAATACCATCATCGTTATTTTGTAATCTTCTAACTATATGTACTGCCGTTCAACAATTGCCGCTTTACTCTACTGCAACGGTGCACACCGCTAAACTGTAGGTTATGTCGAACAAGGGGGCAAACATACTGTTGACGCACTATTGCCTCACTTCAGCGCGGTCCGGGACCTACGGCGATCTCGTTATCAAGTTCAGTTGTAGGGGCGACATTCACGGAGGTTGTCTATTCACACCGTCTTTGATCAATTTTGCTATGGACTAAAAAGATGACTGGATGCGGAACTCCTAAACTACCATTGTTCATCAGCCTGTTAAAAGACTGTTTTTGACCCCTTGACAATAACCAAGAATCACAGGTGCCCACTCTAAATGCAATACTCCACAACCAGCACCACCCTTGTTTGGGTTAATCAGGCAGAGATACTTGCAATAGGATTCGATCAGACAACTTTTTGCCTGTTTGAACCCTGTCATTCTGGATTAATACAATTCGCCTCGCATTGCCGGTTTGCACTGGTCATGTCCGCAATATCCCGAAGTGGTAATTACGATATTTCAGGATGCTCCCCCGACCGGTTTCTTCCTTGTCTGTGCACATCAGGTAGGGATAATGCGAATGGGGGATCAAACGAACAACTCTTCGCGTTACGAGCCACAGTTCTTACTCTGTCGACCATCGATTGTCATGAGAATCGTTCGAAGCGGTGGGGATTATGTGTCTAATCGACCTGATTGACCATTGTTCGCATCAGCCGCAGCCGATTGGTGTAGGGTGGGTAAATAACTATTTGGCAAGGAGAAATGAAAACATTTACTAATGAGTTTCTACCATTGGCTTAGTTTTTTCCCTAGGTTTTATCCATCACAATTTATTGAGTCGTTGGATGGGAACGTTGAGGGAGATAGCGGCTAATGCTACTCAGTGGCATGAATGTTTCCGTTGTTCGGTTGATTTATCTGTGAAATGAGCATAGTTGATTAGCCTGAGCAGTGAAAGTCACGAGGAACTTGCTGTACAAATGCCGCTCTACTCTCCTTTGTATCTAGGTTGTTTAGTCACAAGGCTTAAGTACTTCACTGTTGAAAGTTTGAGTTTGGACATAGATGCTTTTTTTTTCAGAATAACTTGTGAACAGCCGGTAATTTGGTTTATTGATGACGGTTTACTTCTGGCACAAAAGCTTCCTCGGGCCAGATGAACCAGCTACAAATTTGGCAGCATTCAAGGCAGGCTGGATGTAAGTAACCAATCGGTGTGGAAAGTAACAGATCATGCGTCATGTGTACGTAGACAGATGGTCAATAATGAGTTCGAATTGCTACTTACAACAGATCAAAGAGAAGTGAACGATTAGACAGAAGTAAAATCGATGTGGTCTGTCAGATAAATCGGACAAAGGATCAGTTGTTTCTGAGGAAAGTAGATGGAGGGATCACAGTCTTAACGTGTTGAGACTGTCTTCTCACCCAGACATCAATGCAAGTCGGTTCGGTTTGTCTAAGACCAGCCGCCATGTACCATAGAGTTCAGCTCCGTCCACCATACTTACGGTGCACTTGTCTTTCACAATTTCGATGACCTCTGTAACTAACTGCTCTTATTTAGTTCTGAACCCTCGTCTGATTACCTTGACACTTTCTAGATCAATTTCATGACCTGTGTCTAACGCGTGGCCCCAGCGATTGCCAAGTCACCGATCGTTGCTTGATACTCCAGTTGATTTTTGGGTGTTTTTCTGATGTCCCCTTGGCGTTCATTTACTCTAGTTCCAAGTTCTCGTACCGTCTGCCCAATACAAACTTGAGGACAACCATTGCATTTCATTCTATATACACAGTCACTAGTTCTCTTAGCAGGCAAAGGGTTCTTAAGACGCACCAAGGTTTTACACAATGTCGTCGACAAACCGTCCCGAGGTCTACGTTAGTTATGATCTTACGAATACTCTCTGATGTCTTCCTTGAACGAAATAATAGCAGTACTTTTCCATTTCTTTGGTGCCTTTGATATTGGGTTGAGTTGTCTTTTAAGGTTCTGTTTAGAGTGTCCTTTATTCACTGACGTGACCATTGCCCCTTTCTGTGTTGTCTTTTGGTCATGAACATCTGTGCCCAGATGCAAGGCTCTATGGAACATTGAACTTGTAATGCTACCATAAGCTTGTTAAAGGTGAGTAGATTTGTAGCAAAGAATACTAGAGACGTCTGTGGTTTTCTGATAGACAGTGGTCTTGAGGCTCCGTGCTGCTTTTCTGCAACTAGGCTACGCTCTCCTTTCTTTGCGTCCTGTTTAGGACTTGCTTTTCCTGCTGTGGTTGTATGACACATAAATATAATTGTGAACCACTGATGTGTTGCTGCCAATGATGATTCTGATAAGCCTTGGTTTTAGCCACAGAAAACCAGTTAAACTTACTCCGACCGAATCAACTTATCACATTATTCACTCAAAATATGAAGACTCAGCATTAACGTATCTCTTTGTAGTTCATCTATGTTGTGCACTTTCAATTGCTATGTTGCATAACTTTTAAGTATTGTATGATAGGATGGCTCTTAATCATCTTCGCTTTATTTTAAGCCTACGGTCAACTACACTAGTTAATTTTCAATTTCGGACATATGGGACAACGCTAATCCTACGTGTTCCGTTGGACTTTCAATATTCAAAGTTTCTTCCATGTAGGCCACCCATCCCAACATTGGCGGAACATATTTTTCAGACGAAAAAAACGAACCATCTCATGAAATTTTACATCCTCGCAGCCAGTTCTTTTTTCCATTGCTGTGTACAAATGTTAAATATGCAACTGGACTCCTTCACCGTTTTCCTCATCAAAGACAGCAATATTTCAGTGGTTCACACTGGTGCTTAACTGCCACACAAACGTAAGGTACAAAGTAGGCCCTAGCCGAAAAAGAGACGGGATCTGACCACTGAAAACAACTGTGTCAAAACTCAAACATTCAATGTCAGGATACCTACACCTTGCAAACGCACAACCGGACTATAAGCAAAAGCAGAGTGTCACCAACGGCCTTCATCGTCCTACGCTTACTTCACAGGCGACTCGTCCAAACGACAGCCAGATTCGCCCCAATGAGCCTGGTTAGCTTCCATCTCATCTAAAGTCTCTGACTTTGTGGGTCACCGTGGTTTCAGCCAAGGTGACTTACAGTGGCTATTCCCCTGATAAATTGACGTATCTTTTTATTGCCAGACCATCATCTGTTCACCTCGCACCCTACGCCAGTCGGCCGGATCATCGGCAAAAGCTCTCTGTGTGATAAACAACTAACGGCATCCTCGCTTCTTAGCCTAACCTCCTGTTTATGTACATACTTACGGATTGAACAAAGGAACTTGACACTCATCGCAAAATTTCCGCTTTTCAGCTTTTTTGTTACTTAGTGGTCGGTGCCACCCATTCTAGGTGGTCGAACGCGGACGTCGATGGTCACCTACCAGAACGACCACGCTTCGGAAGTGTAATGTAGCGCAGCCCTTACAGCCGCCTTATATAGCGTGCCATTAAGATTCAGAGAGATGTCTTTCTCTCGTTATAGATGTTCGAAATTACCGAATACCACCCTAGCCTGGACACCACTAGTCTATATTTTGACTGCCATTACTTTTTTCACCGTTGATTCCTAATTACATTAACCGGTTGACAACTTTCATAACTTTTCTATCCAACATTACATCTATGTGATCACAGCATCCGTGTAAAAACACTGCACTTTGACCCTGCAAAGCGCATTTCGAAGTATGGTGCTTTTTGGGGCTGAAGTTGCAAGATTATTCACCATATGTTCTAATCTGAGCTAAATTATGGGAGCTGGGCGGCAACGGTTTGTTCACATACTTGTCCGATACATCCCTGGTGTTTAAACGACCTTAAAAGTGCAGATCAACCAACCTTTCTAATCGAGCGAAACGGCATCTGCTGGTTGGTGGTACGTATGTCACTGTTGTAGAACACGGTGATGAATAGAAATTTGGTCCATACTAACTCATCCATGGTGAAACTGCATTTTTCTCTGGCTGCAGCGGGTCAACAAAGTTCAACTGAAGCCAGAAATCTAATGACTGGGATCAAGCTAATCTATTCGAGCTTTTCGCCGGAGGCCCTGAGCACTTTCTCGAATATGGAGACTACTATTGAGTGACCCTAGCAAAAATGGATGTTCTCCGTAATCCATATAAGTTGGAACAGTTGAATCGAGGCATCCTTCAACGCCCCCCACCCTCTTTTAAAAATGCCGGCACAATATCAGCTGGGCTGGCAGCTCTATTGCGTTCGAGAGCCGAAACGTAACAGTGGAACCTAGTTAGAGCAGGTGTTTCTAACTCTATAGACCAAGGTACTGCGATACACGTTTGTGGTGGTAGCACAGTAAAACCAGGAAGCCGGTTAAATTGACTCTCAGTGTACTCTACCCAATGAGCTAACCTTCTGGACATAGTACGGATGGGCGTGTTGTCTGTTTCGTTGATAGCTTTACGGAGCCCCTAGGCCAGTAGCACGGGTAAACCTGAAGATTCTGCTAATGTCTCCAGGAGCAAAAGCGGTTTCTCTTTCATTAACTTTTTCTCATTAGCCAAGCTTCAGGATCAGCGATCAGGCAAGGTTTCGGTTACCTGTCGTCATCCCTCCTAAACGTGTTATATGAAATACTGAAAGCAAGAGTCTGTCTGACATTTAAGAACCCTAGGGTTTTCTCTGAGATCTAATGTTTGTTTCACCGAAGCAGCATGCTATAGTACCTACCTCATGAATGGCCTGTGAGACTTGGACCCGTGATCTATCGGGAACTTCGGAGTTAGGACCGCTAAGCTTGCATTCTAGGCTAGTTCAACACTCATGCCTTACTGCCGGTCGGACTAGTTTCTCGACAGCCAGCTGTTACTGTCAATAGGATCATTGCCCAGCGAAACTGAGAGTAAAACGACATGTGAACTCACTGTCTGATTTCAAATGCACGCTTCAGTAGAAACAACAGTCTTGAATAGATTCGCTCCATCTATAGCCAACACTTGTGTACTCTGTGTGAGACATCGTATAGCGATTACGCGCACGATATCTAAAACTAGCCCTATTTCTGGAGCGTAGTAGCAACTACGGCCCATCATTACCCAACCGATGTGATGCTACCCCAAACCTCCAATACAAACAAGAATTGTCCTACCTGGGCGTCCTTATTTCTGATGAAATGACTGCTACTACGATATGTCGCCCCAAGGGTAGCAACCAGATCCGAATAAATGGATCTCTGAACTTCGACGTCGCTGTAGTTGGTTAGAGCACGAGCAGACACAGTGAAGAGATGTTTGATGGTTTAAGGTCCGGAGCCGGCCTTATCACACGGTACAAAGTCTGCTGCTAACGGGAAGTTCAATCTATCAGTGCAGCT
>LUCH01002101.1:56828-90206 GCA_013368495.1 Paragonimus heterotremus
CACTGGATTGCTTTGAGCTTGGGATCAGAATTGCAGATCAACCAGTTCAAGACCTTAATCCCTTGAAGAATTGCCCGTGATGTCAAGATATTCTACTCGTCAATTGAGAAGCTATCCCTTAATAATTTGCAAAATGGAAGAGTTATAGAATGTTTTCTAGTTTTTGAATTAATGTTAAATCGGTGGATGGATTGTCATCTTATAAAGCCAGTTCGTCGGTCAGATTTTTGAAGTGCCCCCGTATGGTTGGCAAACGTCCATCTGGTGTGTCAGCTCAGTTTTCTCCACTTTTCGACAAGCATGCCAGTAGAATCTTTGTCTCAAATCCATCCAGGTTCTTTCTTTTCTCATCATGGAGTCCAATGGAATGCCACTGCTGACTCCAAGAAGCCTGAATCGCAACCTGTATTAAACGACAGTTCAGCTATTTCTGTGAAAGGGTTTCATTCATTACCCTATACTTCACCCCTGGAATTCTGTTTTTTTTTTAGATCGTCGCACGGTTCTTGTGAAGCTGTTGCGCTGAAGCGTTTATTTTAGGTATAAAGCACTTCGCTGCATTGCAAGTTGATCGTTCGTCGCTCGTTCTGAAGGTTGCTCGTCACACTTCCTCAATTTGTTTGTTGGGCAACCTTTGGTCTCTTCAACTTGGATGTGACAACATTTCTTAGATTCAAGAAATTCCTTTCATACCCTACCGTATTTGTTGGCACCCCGCGGTCCCCTTTTTCCAACTCCGTCTTTCTGCTTCCTTGCAACATGACGCAAGTAGAATGAATGCGAGTAAAGTGCTAGTCACGTGGCATCTTGTCACAAGAGTACAGTCACGACCAGACCACTGATAAACCAGCCCATCAATTGTAATGTTGGGTAAGGGATGGTGCGTACATGGTTCTTATGGTACTGGTCGTTTACAAGATCCATTACTATTGGACCAACACACAATTCGAATACACTATTCAAACCTGAGCTGGTTGTATGTTTTGTAGCCGCCATGTTTTCAATCTTTGCAAATGACTAGTTTTCTATAAATGCAATTGAAACGAAACTCAGCCTGATGCTTTCTAGCAGCAGTTGTCCGTCTTGTTGTAAACGGTGATTACTGACAACTTGGTCATAAGGAAAATATTACTAAAAAGCCTGGTGACCGCATAATTTTGTTTCAAGGTGTAGGCATTACGCACCCAGTAACATGGCTGTGAACCCACCTAATACTTCACGAGCATTCATCCAATACTAAATGATAACGTGCATTCTTTCAATGCCACACTGACTGGCACCACTACAAAGGGAATTTTCTGGAATCCCTTAGTTATTACCAAACCAATCAAAATGTTTTACAACCATCCGCAACGTAACTATCCGTCCAGTCGTATCTTAACCCTTAAACCTAGCACTCGAAATTTAGGTCATGTCAACGTTAGGAAAAAGTAATCACATGCTACTACTGCATATTGTCGTGAAAACTAGTCACCAGCCTAGGTTTTCTCTGGTGGTTGCAGGGTGGTTGCAGTGGTTACCTAAACGGAGTTACTCCCACTCCCTCCATAGCAAGGATACAACGCCGATCCAACCTGAAAAAAAGGTCGGATTCTGGTTTTCAAGCGAATGAGAGATCGTTAAACACCTTCGAAGATCCATATTTCCTACTGTGTTGTGAAAAGACTATGTCTACCGGAATCTAGTGGTAAAGAGAACTACCGTCTGCCTTATAAGGGTGAAGCAGGTGTCAAATCCACATTAAAATACAAACGTACGCTGAGTTTCACGACATTGCTCACTCAAAGCATGTCGAGCTGTTGTTCCCCGTCTCATTATCGGAGCGTGTTGGATGAACAATTTAATGACATACTTATTCCGACACCCAAGAAAATATTCCATCGCGGCCATAGGATATGGCCAAATCCCACGGCGGACAACATGATACATCCAACCATCCACCCTTGAAGAAAACCGATCCCACGAAAGAGAAATGACCAACGAAAATCTACCATAAGAACACCAGTCAAACAGACAGAAGTGTACAAGACGGTTGACCGGTAACCTCGCTGAATCGTGGGCTGGTATTCTGGTTCATAAACGCGAGCGCATTACCAGCGGAGAAATGTTGACGTTGGACATTCAAGATCCCTTTTTGGGCGACTTTTTGCGACAGAATGATGGAAAAGTCACTCTTTGTCAATCGTGAACAAATGTAACACACTGGAAGTTGGGTAGGGTCTCCTACTTCATGAACGTCCCGACTGGAGTTCTTTTACTTGGTGAGGTAGAAATTCATGCTGGAGCCGTCTGATGCACGGGTGTGGAACTGGCATAATTTTAGACAGAAAGCAATGTGCTTTGATGGTAAAATCAATTATAAACGATCATTGATGACATGTTGTACATTCGCAGCTACGGACGCGAATGGACTGGCTCTATGTGGTGTGGAACACTTCTTGTATCAGTCGGTTAGGTGGTCCTCCTCATGTTAACAATGCTTTTACTAATGTGAAAAAATCGCGTTTCAGGTTTCACGCCTGATTTCGTCTTCAGCCTAGTATGATCTTATCCTCTGTTCCGTGAAGGCACGCGTACCTCTTTCGTTATACTGTTTTCTGGTATTTTTTTCTAATCTTTCATTCAAACGTTTCACCTCTTGTTCTTGAAACATGGAGCACTTTGCCAACTGAAGTGGCAGTTCTCATTACAAGAAGTCAATTTTTGCAAACAGCTGTTTTCGGTAATTCTCATTAAGTTATTACAATTATATAGGATAAATGCGAATTATATATTAGAATTATGACGTGTCAAATAGGTCATCGAAAAAATCACAGGAGTGGTGCCGATTACAGTCTACTGGAGGAAGGTGGGTGAATGTGTTGGAGTGTTACACATGCCTGTCATGAGACATGCGTTCATCGGTATCGAGTGGTTCACGCTTGTACGGGTTTCAAGTGGATCTGGAATGATTGGCCAGGGGAGGGTTTGTATGAATTGTTTTTGGGCTCAAACAGAGGTTGTGGGGTCTGATAGCAATACCCTCGGCCGTTGATATCAGTCACACTGTGATAGTTCTGCAGCAGGATTAACGAACATTGTGGATGACTCCGAACTCTTCATCTGGATTTATTTGATGACCAGTGTCAAGTAAGTGGAAGCCAATCGCACTGGAAATAGGCTTCCTCGAACCGTTGTGAAGCCATTTCGGTAGGTGTTCACGAATCATCTCCAATAGCCTCCCAGCGTAACCTGCGTGACAACAATAGGTGAGAGAGTAGATACAAAAAGACGAAGAGAACTTGAGCAAACTATCCTTAAGGCATGGCACGAGTACGGGGCTATTGTCGAACGACACGATAAGTCTCGCCGCAAGGTAGGCAATCTCGACCGCGTTTGAAAGCCTACAGCTAATTATTTCACCGTTAACCCCACCTCTATAAGAAAGACATGAAAACCGGCTTTTTCTCCACTGTCTGTACGAGTTCGAATTTCGTACCGGAATACAGAGTTCTGTCTGTGGATCTCTCAGGGTATCCGTTTCCAGTGAAAGTTTCCCGAATATGTCTTAATTCCTCTTGGAGAGTGTCCGATGTACAGATCTTTTGCGCTCTGTTCAACAGAAAACGTACCAAATTTCTTCTGTACTTCAACGGGACAAAACTGTGAAAATGCGTGTAGTGACCGGTCCGCGTCTTTTTTCTATGAATCGATCTTTGAATTGTTCTCTCTGATCGACGAAGCAACGCGACGTCTAGGAATGAGAGTCTGTTGTGATGTTCTAGCTCGACGACGAACTTTATATTTGGGTGTGCTTTGTCGAACTCATCTAATATGACCTGGGGATAATCATCGTTTGGAAAAAGACAAAAAGTACCATTCACACGTTATAATTTGCATATATAACTCGCATTGATCTTATGTAATTGTAATAACCTGATGAGAATTACCGAAAATATCTGTTTTCAAAAACTGAGTTCTCATTACAGTCCATTTACTTGAATGTGTTTCATCAGTTTAAAGCAGGTAATTCGCTTGCCTTAATAATGTTGTCTGATTTCGGTCACCCCGATCATTATAGATGTACACATACTTTCTGATCTAGGTCTCGTTTCAAATACTTGTATACCCGCGCTCATGCGTGCATGTCTATGGGAATGCGAAAGCTGTGATCAATTGTGGGTGATGTTCAGCTTGAAATTGACCAAATCCCCGACTACTCATCAGTAACCCATTTTAGAGTCACAAATGGGAGAATAAATTAATTCATTTTTCAGTTATCAGCTTTTATTCAGACGATGGGGCACAGATATTATTCACATGAGTTCGTCAATTGCTTATCAGACCAAACTTATGAATTTCGAACAGCATAAAGCCGAGGTTAGACAATAGCAGTTATTTAAGAGCAAGAACTCCTGTGCAAACGACAGTAGAGCGGCCCAGATGACAGGCATAGATATGTGTCGTTCATACCAATACTATGATCCGCCTTATCCATCCAGTGCATCAGGAACCTGCATTGTTTAATCAAACACGGTCGTGCGTCCAGTCCATTCACGTGAGCATGTGCGGCTGTGATAGTTCGGCTCAGTTGGTTGTCTTGGTGTTTTGTTTCTTTCGTGTACTGTACATTACGGTGAACGAAATGATGGAGTTCATTAGATGGCTGGTCAGCGAGATGCACTTCATAATCGGGGATATTGTGTTGCGTTGTGTTTCATCTTCATACTTCTGCAGTTGTCATATTTATGGTCTATTTGAGAGTGGCTGAAGAGATTACAAGAACTGTTGACACCCTTCAACTTATTCCTCCTCTCTGTTTTGATTGGTCAAGCTAGTCAAAAATGCTCACAGTTTTTGCATTCATGCAGATTGTTCGGTCACCCGCGTGTGGAAAAAAAACGAATTGAGTCCAGGTTTATTGGCGCTGGACAGTGGTGTATATCTTTGTCGCTCCATAGAGCTTGTCGGAATGTTGGAATTTCGGGAACAAAGTGAATGGCCATTATTCCAGACAAACACCAAGCTTAGGCCGCCGCAATCGAAGGGTGTTTTCGTTTAATTTCACGATTGTGACAACTTCGCTAGTCACAGTGACTGTACGACTGTGCATTCGTATTCCTTTGATTTCACAGTGTAGCTGTATCATTGTGATCGTTGTAATCACCGTGCTGTTCTCCCGAACGGATAGTGATACCAACGGATAGCTAAGTCGTCAGTATTCATAGAACATTGTTTACTAGTGGCTGTTTATTATGACCAAACTTGATCAGTTCCGGCAAGCTAACGGGACTTAATTATGGAAGTGATTCAGATAGTCGATCGCGATGGCATTGAGGCTAGGCAGAAGCATCCTACGAAAGTGTGCTGAAGTTTTGAAAGGTACGAGTATTACACACGAATTCTTGGAAGTAAGTGCCTGAAAAGATCCTAAGTGATCAAAAGCCAGCTTTTAGGAAATGACCGTATTAATCTCTAGGTCGACCCTTTACAAGCTATTCGAGTTGTCGCCACTGCACGTTCACTATAACAACGATCTTGAGTAAATGCAGCTGAGCGCGTGCTTGTTAATTCAACTGTGCCCAGTGTGAAGTCACTGGCGCGGTGGCCAACATGAATGCCTCAGAAAATGATGGCTAAACTTCAGCTCCCGGCCATGACATGGATACGCACTATTGTGTGGATGTTAAAGTTGCGATCGACCAATCAAAATCACCCACCACTTATCAGTAACCTCCATTTTGCAACTAGTGGTGCTAAATTCTGTTACCCCTTTTTGTGTTCCGGAAGATCAAGGTTTATGTACTGGCCTTGGTATAAATTTCACGGGCACCGTTGTTCTGATAGATGAGTGGGTTAACAAAAACGAGCCGAATGCTTGCGGCAAACGAAATTCACGTGGACCTCAAATAGTAGCTTTATTACTTTGGAATTGCAACGTGCATGTATAAGTGAGTTCTCACTCTGCACCAAACAGCATTGCAGTGCAGTATTACACTGTGTCGTTCAGTCGGTCCGCTAGTGAAATCATGCGTGAATAGTGTTAACCTTCAGCTGACTACACTAACTTCCTTAACGTCTCATTGAAGAAGAGGTAACACAGTTTGGACGAAAGTCAATTTAAGTGGATAAGATCTACTATCACTATGTAAACATTTTAAACTGCCCGACTGAGTGAGGATGCATTCCCAACGCGGCATCATTAATCCGTTAAGGCTATATCCGAATTGTGAAAACGAATGGGGAATCCAGGGTGCTGGTAGCAATCATCAATCGATTTGACTACGGGCATGAATTCATGCAAATAAATTAGGTCAAGTGTGGATAACCTTGATAAGCCAGATGGTGCACCTGCGGCGCGTTGACTTTCAGGCCACGGTATTCGTGAACTTTTGTGTGCGAATCAGATGGAGCGTTGGAGTTGTAAGCGGAGACTAGATTTATTGTTTAGATGGCCTCAATTCATAAATCCTGTTTCGTGGAATAACCCGGGCTCATTGTTGCAACAGCTCATCTTAAAACTGAGTGGTTAGAAAGAACTGATTTATCACGGGAGGAACTCCCGAACTCCAACCCTGTGAATTAGTGAGCCCGTCGTACAGCCTTCATGCATAACACCACATGATAAACTACACAATGTTCTCTGTGAGCTTAATCTTAACGTTCAGTGTGGTGTAATTTTTCTCCAGATTCGTTATTATAATTGGAGCCCCGATACACCGATGCAGTTATTATTACTAGTATTATTATTATTATTATTATTATTATTATCAGTGTAAACAATTTTGAACGTGGGCTATTGGTCATCTGGGGACCATGAAATGGAGACACATTTGATAAACAATAATCAGTTGAAGAAAACGGAAAAGTGCAGGGAGAAATAAGTAACAAAAAAGTGTGCAAGAAACTATTGCAATCACTTGTACACCACACATGACGAGAATCTTTCTTGTGCTGTTTTTCTTAAAAACTTGTCTCAAAAGAAAGTACGTTAGGTGCTAGCTAAAGGGAGTTGCTACCTGACCTCACTATCTACCATTCAGCATCATGTACACCCCTGCCTAAGGCTGAATGACGTCAACGAAGGCAGCAATAGATCTCAATCCTCTTCTACCACGTCACCAAGTCGTGAGCTGCTGTCCACGTTGTTTTATTCTGCCACACTCACAGTGTAAAAATACGGCGTTTGGAAGACACTCGTAAAACCTGTCCGAACCACCTTAAGTGGTGCTGCCACCACGCACATACAATGCACCACAGAAAACGCCTGTGGAAACAAATGTATTCCACGAGCATGGTCGATATGCCGTGACCAGGTTTAATAGGCCAGGAGCAGTACACAGCAACATCGGCTACCTTGCTTTTAAAGAGAGACGAATGTTACGCCAACGGTAGAGTTACCCTAGGTTAACAAATGTTAACTGGGTTTCAGCCGCATATAAGGTTATCTATCCTCGAACACCACCGCATGCTCAGATACGACATCAAATGTAAGCAGAGCTTTTGAATTAAAAATGAAGCTGTCACCTTCCAAGGAGAGCGCATATTCGGGCTCTGCAATCTTGGGGAAACAGTTTGCATTTAGGCGATGCAAAACAAGTTACCTACTGAGTGCTTCAAACATCCTCGAAAGTCTGTGTTATCACCATATACAGCAATGTTGCCATCAAAATCTGAGCCTTCTGTCATACTTTCTGGCAGAAGTTTCACTTCATTATCGGTGAGAGCTTCCGGCGTCTTATGCGTGACTTCATCAATAGCGAAACTGGAGAGAAGGGGGGAAATCAGACTGCCTCGCTGCTCCAACGGAAAGGGTGAAGGGTGTCGCTAACCGATCACAAACCATGACTCTATAGGAGGTTTGGTCATGTAATTCTCTTATAATGAATGCTTACGTATCAGGTACCTTACTTCTTAATGAGCTATTCCTGAGGACATAGCGTTCTACAAGGTTGATGACCGTCCACTGACACAACTATTGTGTATCGTTGCTAAATGCATCAGTATACGAGCAACTGACAGACGGCGAACATTTCACACACGCCTGAGAAAAACCCGGCACACTCATCGAGACACAACGGTTCCTGTTTTTCCAATGAATTCGTGAAGTAAAACGGATATCAAGGGCCTAGGCTAGAGGGAAAAACAGGTTGACTCCTTGGTCATTAGTGCATGCATTACATGTCTTTCTTAAAGATGTGAGCGACAACCGATTCTCTCCAGGACGATCATGAATAACAAAATGAGAAGCATATCAGGCTGCACATATAAAAAGTTTACGCCTTATAAGATATCCGCACCAAATGTAGTACGAATGAAGTCAAACAGTTTGGTCGCCGTCTTTAGCATGTTACTGGTAAATCGATTGAGAATAACACAACGTTACTAGCAAGTTATAATACTCTACGTTTCAATCACCTCGGGTGGCCTTCTTCAGAAGTGTTGTAATCGAAATTACACTGCCACTAACCTTTGTTATTGTGATTTCGATTACAACACTGCTGAGGATGGCCACCCGAGGTGGTTGAAACGTACAGTATTAAAACTTGCTAGTAGCGTTGTTTTTCTCAATCGATTTATCAATGAAGTTTAGGCCGACAGATTTCCTTTCGTGCCTCCCCTTCTGTAGACGATCTTCAGACGTGGATTAGAGAGTACAGAGACAATGATAACACTGATCTTTGGCTACCTTTGGGATGCAATCTGTTAAAACGTAGGTGGCTTTAAAAGATCCAGTGCATTTGTTGTCCGCTAATTTGCTTACTCTGTATGAAGTTTTGAATTTAGCCGCACATAGCTGATTATCAACCGGAAGTCAGTCCACTCCCTTACTCAACGCAATACCAACACCCGTTTGGCTAGGTATAGATGCTTCAGGGTCTGCATAGCGTGCGCAGAAAAACAGTGAAGTAACAAGTCGAAAAACTGTGTTCCTACAGGTACTATGAGGGTTGGCCCAATTCAACCCAACGGTTTGGTGCAGTAAGCTCTGCGTACCCAAAACTGGAGCTCATTGAGTCAACCTTTCATCAGGGACGTCTTGAAGCACAAAGTCTTCGTGACTTGTTATCGCTATCGGTTTAGAGGAATCAAACACGGACTGACCACTTGTTTATTTTTATCGCCTTTCTGCGGACTACTCGTGTAGCAGTCTGAACAAGCTCTGCTTAGTATGGTCATCATTATGGCCCCTATTTTACTTTAAAGGAAAACAACAATTTTTCGTAAAACCGAACCCGCTGCTGACCGAAGAACATTCAGATAGAAATATCCACGCAGAAAATACTGTCGTACATAGAAATCCCATTTATAAGTGTTCAGTTTACCCTGTAACCGGAGCATAACCTAACTCGGCAGTCCAAACATCTGGATCGCGCGAATCAAATAAACAGCATGTAAAAAGCTAATGTCTGATATTTACCTAGCTGGAAGGTAACAAAATTTGATTTTGGCAAAAGCAGACGTATGATGTCGCTCTGGCCAGCGCACACGTTCCGATTTATGTTACGTCATGCGCATGTTTAATAAATAATCTCAAAACTAAATGTTGGCATGCAGGCGCTATATCTCAGTTAACAGCCCATATGGTTTAATTCCGGCTTGGAAGACGTGTTAAGCTCAAATGAAGGAAAAGGTTGAGAGCAATGCAGACTCGGTGTTTCTTATTGGATGTCTATTGACGTTGATGTCAAATGCCAACTTTTACACACCACCTGGCTAGATTTTTGATATTGGTCCTAGACAGAAAGAACCAGCTCGTTTGTAACATTCGAACTCAACGCTGTTACATTGGATTTTATTTGAAATCTGTCTGCTTTGGTCCGTATGTTGTTGTTCCGTTTTCACGCATGAAAATCATAAACACTAGTACAGCGCTTAGTTTTGCACGCTGTATGATACGTTTTGTCATGATTTACGTAGATTATGGCAAGTAGCAATTTGACACTTTTATTATTTTCGAATTCTTAACGGAGTGATATGAAAACATTTACGTGTGTTTATATTAAGCTTGATTTTTAAGATATAGCGTCATTAAGTTCCAATTACGACGATGAATGTCTCCTATGCAATGGTCATGGTGTATGGAAGTCTCGGTGAGCCTGTTGATTACGGGAAACAGCGTAACAAGTCATCTACAAAACATGAACATTTGAGTGATATAACCCTGAGGTATATAAGAAGTAATCACATAGGTGATAAACGAACGAAGCTTGACGTTTTCTCGATATCTGTAAGTGGTTCATTGAAAAGGCATTGCCTACCTCTTGTGATACAACTTGGGTAATCATGAAATTCAATCAATTTTCACATCGGAGGAGGGCTTGTGACGTCTACTGCCAGTAAAATGACTAGGATAGTAACTAGAGAGAAGACAACAAAAGAACTGGTAATATTTTCTATCTCCAGTAGTTCGATCGAAACGCGAGACAACTTCGATTTCGGAGATATACTGAAATAAGTTATCGTAAGCCCGAAGAAAGCTGAAACTTATTCATGGCAAACAGACTGACTTACCATTGTTGCGGACAAGTCGAAATCAAGTGTTATCGTGGGTTATAAAGATAACGACACCTGCATTGAAGAACAGTTGTTCCGCATTTCACTTTCAATCACTAAACCAGGGGGGGATACTTCTCAAATGGTTGGTAACATTTTGAAAACGCACCCCAGATTGGCAGTTTTTCTACTTGCATAGACGCAGGTTGAAATCCCTGAACTGTGTTCCTCTATTGATTAACTTGCGAAAAACTGACATAATAAGGACCTGAGATCGGTTAAGTTTATCACTTATGGGAAGCTAGCTTTGAAAGTTTTGAGAAGTCGCACGCAGAAGTAGGATAACAATATCAACAGTTGTTTTAGCATTCCGAATGTGATTTTGAGAAAGACTTTTATTGCGAGTTCTATCATTACAAAATGAAACCGGACTGTTTCTCTTTTCATGTGGCCAAGAAAGAATATACTACTTCGAGAATAACAATTGGCTAGTAAAACTAGCACTTCCAAGTGAAACAATTTATCAGCATATTGAGCCCAATTTAATCAGGCAGAATCGAGGTGAAATACATTGATATCGGCTAAAGTATGTCATCTTCAAAAATGAGACTAAATCTTTCAAACTGAAAAAGTGAGTAGTGGTCTCATCAAGGGAGTCGGAATGGAAGGTTATGTGTGTGCAGATCTAACAGTGAGCGATTTTAATGATCGCACATGTCTCCTCAAGGTGCAAGTTGGTGGTGCTGTAAAACCTGTTTTCTGCTCGACTGAAAAAGATATGTTGGTCTCTTGGGATCATGCCGTCACTGATTTGATCTACAAAATCCAATTGAAAGAGCCCATACTGTTAAGACTGTCCGTCCGGAATGATGAGACGTTTCAAAGTGGTGTCGCTATGGTAGACCAATAAAGCCATGCTCCGGAGTTTAATTCATCCTACAACGAAAGTAACACCCCTTTCATATCGAATTCTCAAAGATTGCGTTGGTCATTTGTCATCCATCTGTATATAGTCTTCGGGATGTGATATCCGGTCAGGCTGAATGGCAATAAATACAGCGAATCCGTATAGAAAAAGCTAACCGATGAATAGGTGAGAGCGGGCGACGGTCATCCAGACGATCGATAGCAATGAAAGCTTGCAGTTGAGCAACGTGACAGTGAATCGAGATCAAGGCACGCCCTTTCTCACGTCAGGTCACCACCGACTGGTCGATGTTACCTGACCAGGACAATTTATTTCATCCACCAGTATACAACACCTATATGTGGTTAACGTTGGCTGGGCACTGGGAATCACCCGACCCAGTTTTTGATAGCGCATATTTCCATCCTGTTGGTTTCCGCAAAAGCTTGATGAAACCTTCCAAATACTCTCTTCAAAAAGCACAAATTTCTCGGGTGAGGGTTACTTTGTTGCGTACACTTCCAGATATAAAGCTAGAGATGTACAAAAATTTAATAGTATTTTGGTTCTGTCCTTATAGTTGTGCATTCCGAACAACGCTACAGAATACAGCAATGAACATCAGGAAGACGCAGAAAAAGAAGAGTAGAATACGGGTGAGAGATATGTATTTTTTGGAGAATCTGTAGTCATTGCTATTTTGTTTAAACTGTGTGCCCTGAAGAATGGTCCGAGATTGATTTTCCAAATGAACAGTTTTCAAGATGATCTTCGTTCAGGCTTAGACAGACCATCATAAAAACAAAAACTGAAAAATGTGCAGTTATTAATAAAGTCTATATAAGGACTACGACCAACATTCATAGCATTTTTAAATTTCAGACACGGTATAATCTACCTAATGTACTGCTGTCCGTCAGGCATCCTTCAACCAATTCACAAGAGAGAGCCCTATCTCAAGTTCCTTAGAACGAGGGGTTTAGAGTGGTTTTACTTCGCATAATGTGGATCAGAACACGGCTGCTTACAGTTTTGAAAACTTGGTTAGGAGAATCGAAAAGCCTTCCTTCAAAAGCAGCCAACAGGAAATTCTTATATCTGTTTTACTGGGACGTTATTTATGGTGCCTCAACATGCGCTTGACAGGAGATCTGGACACAGCTGGATTCAGATTATTAGGTTTTCGCCCTAAGACGGTTTTTTACTCAACTGTTCAGTCCTATATCTGGCACCCATGTATACTTGCTGGAACGATTCGACGCAGCTTGTTTCATTTGGGTTGATACCAGGATTTCGGGCTGACCAGTCGAAAATATTTCATCTGTGAAGTAGAAGCAACACTTGGACTAGACTGACCACAAAAGAGCAAAAGGTCTACAGATCAACAGTCCAAAGTCTCGGCTGGCGAAACGGATGGTAGTACTACTCGGTGACAAGGTCGGTCAGAATTAGGTTCAGCTACTTTTCGAGAAACTGTTGGCGGTCCAGGTTATTCCGATGCCAACATCTAAGAGGACGTTGCGACAGTTTCCCGGCCGCGTCGGGTTCTGTAGCCGCCTCATCAAAAAATCCCTTAGACTCGCCAGCCCATTATACGAAATTCTGGAAAAAATTGTCATTTTCACTGGTCAGAAAAAGCCATTCAAGCGTTTGTCGAAATCCAACACTTGATGAAGAACGGATAGCTGGCCGTGAAATTGCCAGTGACTGGATGGAGGTTCGTTGCTGCAACGGACGCGGGCGGTGTAGGAATCGGAATTGTACTGAAGCAGGAAGGGGGTGTTGTGGGATATGCCAGTCGGATGCTAAGTCCTGCTGAACAGAACCACTCAACGGCAAAGAAACTGTTTGGTGATCGTGTAGGTCTTCAAAAAATGGAGGCCTTACTTGCTCGGCCGTCGTTTCCATGTGCAGACAGAACACAAACCGCTGGAGTGAATTAAATCGGCGAAGGACCCTGAGGAAACCTGGCTCGTTGGGCGTGATGACTACATGAGTACGATTTCACAATTTGCCCTGAAGCTGGAATTGAGAATTATGTTCCAGATTTGTTGTCCCGAATGAAACACATAGATGAGGTTCACAAGGACATGATCGGAGTTAAAAGTGTCGAACGAGAGAGCGATCTCGGAAAGTTGCAAGTGGCACAGAAGATAGATACGGAGATGCGGGCGGTGACTGATAAACTTCTATCGAGAGTGCAACCACCAGAAGACGAGGAGAATCCGGAGATGAAGGCATTCAGAATGCCCTGGTCAGACATACGGTTGATTAGTGCGGGAGTTTTAATGCGCCAAATGCGGGAGAGAATAAACCTATCGGTTATACTGGAGGAGTTGAGAGCGACAATTTTGACGGAACGTTATCAACTAGTTCATACGGGATTTTGTCGAACTTCCGAAATGCTGAAGCAAAAGGCATACTGGCCGGGAATGAAGGATGATATCAACACTTATATACAGGCATGCCAGCAATGTCAGCTGCTGAAGAGCTCCAGCTACCCCAGTTAGTATCCCACACAACCAATCCCGGTCAGTGAAATTGGAGAAGTATTATTGGTGGATGTGATGGGCCGCCTCCTATCAGCCACCTCTGAGAATCGACACACCATAGTCATGACTGAACATTTCACAAGATGGATCGAAGTAGCTGCTACGCCCTGTCAGCGTGCAAGCATGGTATGCAGGGCTATGATGGAACACATCGTTGCAGACCATTGAATACCGCGAGACACATTGACTGATCAATGTCCTTGCTTCGAAAGTGAAGAGTTTCGGAACTGTTTGGAGCGCTTGGGAATCAAGAAAATGTGCACAACTCCAGATTATCCTCAATCAAACGGATTGACGGAAAGGAACAATCGCACAAACAAAGAGTGGTTGGTGGTGAAAGAAGAAAGCTAGGAGGAAACGCTATCATTGATTCTGTTGGCCCACTGCCGTTCGCCACAAAGAACAACGAAAAAGTCGCCATTCGAGCTAACGTATGAGCGCGTGTCATGCTTGCCAGTCGATCAGAAGATAGGTTTATAAGTAGAACGACGGATGAGCACGCGTGAACTAGCAGAAGCACGGAGGGTTGCCAGGCAAAACTTTGGAAACGCACGAGAAACTTCCATAGAACAGTCAACTGCAAGGTTATCGGGTCGAAGTGCTGTGTTTGAACTTGGTTCGAGGGTCCAATACAGAGACCGGCGGAGCCTGTGGTCAACAGGACCGGGTCTAGGAAATTCTTGACAAAGCGTAGAAGACCGTATATAGTAGTGGTACGTCGCCACCCTGTGTAGTTGATTGAGAATGAGAAGAATCAACATCCGGTTCACGAAAGCCAGCTTTGTAAATGGTATGACACTCCGATCAGAACAGAACACACACCAGGTGTATCAACAGCACCGTCGTCGATACGCAGATCGTCGACAGAACGAAGAAAACTTGAAAGGCTTTTGTTGTAACTGGAATAACCTTTGTGGGGGAAGAGTGTAGTGGGGGGCGGGCGCTCGCACTATACTACTCACACCACCATTATTCAGTAGTGAGACAGGAGCATAGATTTTGACATTGAACTGGCCGCGAGAAATATACAAGAAGAAGCACTGGAGTGCAGCGTGGCACGAAATAGTTCCCGATACATAAAGAAACTGAGCATTGACGTCTTTGGCAACCGTGACGGTCTAAGACCAGTGTCGTACGCAGATGAGTGTATTTGTTTGTAGTCGTGTTGTAGCGCATAACCCATGTACTGGTCCTCTGAATAGAGGATCGTTACACCACCTTCGTCCTTGGCTCACAAAGCTACTAGTAACTGTTTTCTTGACATTGATAGCAAAAAGTCTGTTAGTTTCGTTTACTTAGGTACTTAACTTTCACTCACATTCGTTGCTCCGAATATGTCATTTGATATCAGTGCACTCCCATTGTTCAGCTTCTTTCGTAGATGATCAGAATCGTGCTATTTTCTTGCACCCAGGTCGCTTAGGTCAAATTTCTGGCACTAACTACCAGAAATTTCCGTCAATGTTTTCAGAAGAAGAACAGCCTCATCCAGTTTAAATACGCCGTATTTTTTCGGGACTAGGTAGTTGGACGGGAGGCAATAATGCGATCTTCTTTGAGTGTCTGTTATCGTAACACAAAACGCATACTATTTTTATCGTTAATGGCTTCGTTGTCGCGGTGGACGCCAGTTCGTGGACTCGGTACAGTCTTTTTGGGTGATTTTTATTGTCTTCCTCCCTTAATGATGCCACCTGTGGACAAGGACCTTTCAGGAAACTGCGGTCGCCATATTTTGACGCCAAAAATTGTACAGCATTGTTGTCTTGCGTAGTCATACGAAAATCGTGTCTTACTGGCTTGTTAATCCCAGTCTAAAAGAGGGACGTGTTATTTTTGGCGAGTACAGATGATGCATCTTACTTTGAGAAGCGATTTTACAATCCTGACATGAACGTTATTTTGGGTAGCAAAATTCCAATGAAATCGGTATATATACATTGGTATATATACATAGTGGGTTTGTCGAACATGTAGAAATTGCTGTTCGTGGTAGAATATATTGAATCACTGCATACAGGTGAACCATTTTTAGAACTCTGTTTGGAAGTGAGACATAGGTGAAAGTTTTGTTCTTGAAAGTCCTACGGTTTGGTGGAGAACGAGGCGAACATATCCGTGGCTCTTAGGGAAACTTTCGTGAACCAGCACTCTCATTATAAGCGACAGTTTAAAATTTAGATGTGCGCTTCTGAAAATCCGAATTTTTCTTTTCTTACACAATCGACGAGGATCATAGAAGGTTAAATTCATTACGAACACCACGTTGTGCCTGAAGATTGTTAGATGGAGTGTGATGAGCGAGCGTACACCGGGACTAGGTGGTTATGTCTTGAAGATGGCATGTTTTAGTCGTACGATCTACTGACATTAAACACGCTGAAGTGTCGTTGAATCCTAGCTTCACGGATGATGGGATACGGTAGCAAAATATGTGAGATGAATTCATGGCTTGCCTCCTAGCGGCACTTGACTGTCGTTAGGGCCACTGGACTCTCTCAGAAGCGGAGGTATTTCCTCGGTCATACACCGGCAAGAAATATGAACGCCTAGATAGAAAAGCTGCGAAATGTTCTGTCTGCATTTTTGGACCACCTGCAGAATGAGTGAATGAGACAGAAGTCGCGTAGATACATACTGCCACATATATTTTAAAGGGAGTTCCCAAAAAGTGCACCTTCCTTGCTGCAAGAAAGCCCCCTATCCGTTGGTACAAAATTCTCGGCTATAAGGTTGATTGGTCTTAAGTGCCCCTAACGGACTACTGGAATAATCGTTTTGTAAGGACGAGTGTCACTCTAGCTGCTCTTTGCTGTTGAGGAGTATGCACGACTGAGGAAGGGGAATCCGCGGTCCACGGGTGTTTAGAAGGGTGTGGAAGACTACAATTGTACCTTTGGAGAGCCGTAGCCATCTACGGATTAGGATAAGGCCGAAATTGTTATGGGAAATGTATACTGCAACCACATTCCCTTCGTTCGCATCACTTACATACACGAACCACTAATCGGACTTATTAACGACTGGATGTGTGAAGTCAAAAGAGTAGCTGATCCAGTTAGTAACTCTACCTCGGTTTTAGAGGCGTGTGTAACACAGAAATATTTTAGTTCTTTAATGCACGCGCAAACGCGGTGAGCAATCAGTTGGGATTGGGTGGCGGAATGACCATTAGCGGATCGATAAGGGATTCAAATTAAATGTGTACATTAATCGATCACTCGGTAAAATGAATAGAATGTAGTCAGTCAATACGTTTCATTCATCCCTACAAACTGAATGCAACGGTAACGTGAACACAGAAGAAAGATGAAGAAAATAATAGGAATTCAACACGGAACGGAGAAAGGATTAAAGATTTCGATAATCGGCCTGTACACAGTGGGTTAACGAGGTAGCGCTAAATTCATCACAATTCGGACACACACTGGTAATTTACTGTGGTGTGTGACTAATGCTTCGAAAAACGTCCAAACGTATTTGTTCACACTCACAAACTACGCGGCAGACCTTCGTGAGACCTACTGTCTAACTAGATTTAAGTCTGTTATGCTACGGCGAACTTAGCCGTTTCACTTTTGGCGTTCTAAAGTCATTTTGGGACATATATACCGCCTTGGATCACACTGTTGCGACTGCTGGTCGGGCCTCTGTTGGCTATGAATGTTTATCATAAAGTGCATAGGGCAGCCGTTTTGAAAGTTAGTCTGCATCACACAATTAGCCTCATTGTGTATACTTTTATTTACATCGATGTTACGAACTCTCTAAGATGGTGTTCGCATAAGCCAATGTTTTTAATTAGCGCAAAAGTTTTGCGTTGAAAAATTCGCTTCTTTTTGTCGGATATCTTAGCAAAGGAGGTCACTTTTCAGCTCAATATTTTGTGGGTCCAAAACTTTAACTGATTGCCTTTCTAGATTTAAAGGTATTGGATCGTCCCTTTGGTACGTGCTCAATCGCTTGATTAACTGAGTGAGACTGATTAACTGAGTGAGTTAAAACACATCAATTCACTCAAAGCCGAATCGATCAATCGGTATGACATGGTTCACCTTTGCTGCATCGTTAACAGATGCGTCTCCTAACAAAAGGGTAAAGTAGTTTGACTGTTTTTTCAGAGTAAACCTGTCTCCATGCATCTTCGTGTACAGAGGTGTCCAGGTGATAACAATTTGGGATTTTATTTCAAAAGATGCCACAAAAATAACTCTGGCCCAAGATGACTGCCTGCAATCACGCTTAAGGTTCTGCTTAGAAATTCACTGGAACCTCTGTATGACAATTTAAGTCCTAGAGTTGTGCCTAAAAACACTACACTCAGAATCAAATAATGTTCTCGTCATACTAGTCCAGCTGCAATCTGTTAAATAACCTATGTTCGGTGTACAGAATCAAATTTTTGAATTTCTGTTTGGGCATACTTGTGAAGTTGCAAGTGCCAGCCGAACGAGGACAGGAAGTTCGCCTCTTGCTCCCAATGTAAATAAATTTGCGCTCATTTTTTCTGAGACAGGCTTGACTGAAACAGAAAAGAGGCTTAACGGCAAGCCGGGGGTTTTCCATTCCGCCATCCCGTACCGAATATACCGTGACCGAAACCCTGCTTGAATATCTATTTGATCAAATGAACCAAATGGAACCTGTACCGACAGAAGCTAGTAATTGGAGTAAAGCGCAAATGTTTGACTTGGTTTACCAATACTAGTAAACACCTATCAAACGAAGCTGTGTAATGGTAAAATATTGCATAAGAACACTAAACGATCCACAAAATATCGTTATATTACCCATCCGCTTTACGACAAAAGATCAGAGGTGTTCACTTTAAACAGCATGGATTAAGTGGCTAAGATGGTTTATATCTTATCCGATAATAATCACTTTTGTTCACATCATAACTTAAAGGATACAGTCCAGTTGATAGAATGAATTAGAGCAAAGTATCTGCTTGATCTAAAAGGCGATGGCTTAACTGGTTACCAGGGATATCAAAAAGTAGCACCTAGAGGAGCACAAACATAGTGTATGCAAGCTTAGAGATACATACACACTTTATCGATGACGAACACACCCTATCACAATCTGCGGAAATGGTTAGTGGAATTACTTCAAGCTGTCAGGGCCCACTTGTGAACGTGTACCTTGAAGGACACTTCTGAGTTTGTTGAAAGGAAACACAATCTAAATGTGATAGAGTAGGTGGCATCCATCGAGGTGAAATCTTCGCTTGCCTGTACACTCCTAACGCAAGCAAATGACGTCATTTATGATTGCGTGCTTGAACACCACACCTAGCCTGATGTGCTTATGTTAAGTCTATATAAACCTCTTACGCTGTGCCCCAAAGATGCAGAATTTTCGTTCGGTTGACAGCTCTCTTGTCAGGTGGCTGGTCTAGACATGAGCCTCTGCTAGCTGATCTGATTGTGATCTCTCATGGAAAGAAGTCATAGTAAGTTATTTGCAGGGCGCGTCTCTATATAAATATACGTAGAGATGTTTTATTTAATTTTTAAATCAGTCAGACTGAGTCTACTTCCAGGCACCGCGATGGATTGCATTTCAATATTAGGTTAACTACTATCAAACAGTTGTGCAAAACCTAACGTATAGATTGTTGCATGAAAGTGTACAAAAGCTAAAACTGTATAATGGTTTGTAAACTGGTTTGCACAATATAGTTATTTGTACAACTCGCAGTTGTCGCGGCTTATTCTATGTAAATTAGGTGAGTAATTTGTCCATGACACTCTGCTTATGCGTACTATTCTTTGGCGGCAATTATTTTTATTATCAGTCGTATGAGCGAAACTATCTGACAGCATTAATGTGAATTCAGTAGGGTGATTGATTAGTCGTATATCAGCGAAGTACGGAATCGTATGCATCAACGTTATCTTGGCCCTATTAATGAGGCCTACTAATATAACACCATTCACGTTGGTTGTAAGCGTCTGTGGGTATCATGTGTACGAACTCCTGATCACAGGATATGTCAATTACGTAGACCTGTTGATTTCTTCACAAGTATTTACAACCGACGTGATTGATGCTATGTACCTAAGCCTCATTAATAAAATCGAGTTGATGTTAACACCTACAATCCCGTACTCTACTAATCTAATAGCCTGTTCCAGTATATCTGTTCACAACTGTCTGTTGGCATTATCTCCGCGAACATATGGGCGCATAAGCTCTGCCGTACACTGAACTTATTCGGCTGTATTTATACTGGACTTTTAGTACCATAACTGATCACTGACCTCAATTAATACCATGTCTAACCCAAAATAGATGTGACCGTGTGGTTAATATTTTAAGCTTACTGCAAATTGCATCCTTTTTAGTGTACTGCAGTGACTTTTTCTATCATACTTTGGGCCAAAGACAAGAATATTTGCAAACCTGCACATTCAGACAACTTATATACAATGTCGTTAACGGCAGTGTTCACTGTGGCACTTTGCTGACGTTTTAAAGAGGTACCTTCTTTCGCCTTTTCAGTGTCGAGAGCGGTCTCTTTATTGCTTATCAAATTGCAGACCTGGGTTCTGTTGATGTAATACTTATCCGAGGGTTGAGGCTAGCTCAATCCACAGTTAGGCTCCTCCAGAAATGATGCTTTACCACGAAATGTCAATTCCTTAAGTTATTTGCCAACAGACGTGAATGTGGGTGTCTGGGTAGGCACCGCTAAGCTGTCGCACTACATATCGATTGAGTAGGCTATTTGTAAGTTACTTGACCCACCGCACGCATAGTATGAATGAGTTAGCTAGTTGGCAGCACATGTTATAGCTACAATCAACGATTACTGGGTCCAGCTTTGAGTGAAGTGAATGAGTGAGTAACATTCAACGTTGAACTACTATTCGGTTAGCACTTCTTATCTTGGCCAGCAGTGAACACTTATTCAGTTTATTCATTGTTTAGTGCCTTAGTTTTTCATGGCACGTCTGGTCAACTGACTCATCTATGCTGTGTATAAGCAAAGAAAAATTATTTATCCCATAACCGTTAATCACAAGAGAAAGTGGTTGGACGTCCACATATGATAATTCGGTCGTGGCTAGTGTGAGTTCATTGGAGCAGTTGTCAACACGGTTGCCTCAGGACAGCGTGACCGTAGTTCAAATCCCAACCAGGGCAAGGATAAGCATTACCGAAAAAATCTAACAAAAACCAAACTCTAGTCTAGTGCTTCTTCTCTAAAAAAGCTGGCTGGAAAGTCTTTTCAAATGCGAAGGCTGCGTTCAAACGTGGGTGATATTCAGCTTGAAACTATACCATGTTTCTAGGTAACTTGCATTTGACAGGCTGTCCGGTCCGCTTATTGGGGGAAACAGGGAGGTCATCTTGCTAACACAACAGTTGATCAACTGGAGGCTAAATTGATTGGTTTAACCCGACGCTAACAACGAGACTTGATTATGTTGCAGTTGGGAGTGAGCAGTACTCTTAGAAAAAATCCTTTGAATAGCAGTAAAAAATGCAGGGATACTACAAGAGTTCTTAAAAATGAGGATTATAAAAGTTTCACTTGCAGTCACTTATGTCATGACTGATGGAGTACTGCTGTCCTGGCAATTGCCACTAACTCCTCCCGGATTGACAACACTGGGTAACAACTTGTTCTACCAGTCAAAAGTTGTTGTCTAAACATGACACGTTTTTACTTATGACAGCCGCATACATCGAATATTCGTGTGGAATGTCAAACGAACTCAACCAAAAGTTGAACAATATTCGTCAATCTGCGCTGCATCATTTGTTAACGCATCCCTATAAACTAATGAAGTTGCATCCCAGCAGGCTCATCCCAAATAATTACCATCCTAGTATGGTCCATCTGAAGAATTTTCATCAGAACATGTGAAATAATGTGTAGAAGAATTTGATGACAAAGGGATGTAAACGGTAAGGCGCTACGTAGACCAAAATTACGGGAATCTAGCTTACATAAAGTGAACGCCTTTGACGTTTGATTGTAGTTTTAACAGTCAGGTAGACTTTCGACCGCCAACTTAGGGAGGAAGCAGTAAACTCGAGTTTCGTTCTTTTCAAAGTTTGTATGCGGTACATAGGCTTATCATCATCAGGATTTGAAGTAAGCTTCATTTTATGTTCTCCCGTTGGAAAGCTTTGTGTGATTAAGATGCGATTCACACGTATCGTTGTCAGACAGAATGGCCACCGTCAGACAGATTTGCATATAAAGTGAGTTGACGCTATCAGTGTGATTGAATTTTGAAGACAATTTCGGCAATCGATTATTTACATTCGTTATCCCTGTTTCCAGACTGGCCTGTGAATTTTATACGAGGATTCTTTAATTCTATTATATCAAACAGATTCAGTTATTCAACTTAAATGAGGCAATGATTCTTCAGAAATGTTCCATTTCTTTCGCAGAATTTGCAATAAAAAAGCATGTTGAGTATGGAACTTGCAAAGATTTATAAGTTCACGCACGAAGTCAACGGGTGCAAAGGGATTCAGTTCCTGTCAGTCAATAAAACTGGTCTTCTACGACCAACCACATGCATCTCCAAACAGGAAGGTTAGAAGAAAAAGTATGATAGGAATCCAATTCGCAGTTCATATCACTTGTAAACATGAAAACAAATCTGACAGGTGTTGATTGAAAGCGTTAAAAGTGCAAATCCATTTAGATAATATTCACCGCTAAACCCAAAACAATGATTGACAGCCAGTTGTTACTAAGTGTATAAAGCTGACTACCAACTGTTTATCAACAAGACTTTTGATTACTTCAAAAAGTGTTAACTGTAATTACTTCCGCAAAACACGAATGAAAATGAAACATTAACGCTGTGAACAGTGGTCATTAAAAGCACTTTGCAGTCAATCTTCGCCGACTAGCAACAAGTTTGTTCTTTACTATTAAGACCAGCTGCTTTTGTCTTTGCAGTAATTTCAAGCTTATGGTTGGTAGGACATGAGTCCGTGGTGTAGTTTCTGCCACTGTAATAAAATTTGTTTTACTGTCACAAGCCACTAGGTACCTACAAGCCGGCACCATAAAAACGAACGCCTATCAACCAACCACTATACCTACAAAGTTCAGGACAAGAACTTTCACGAACTAAATTTTGGGTGACAATCGTAACGAAACCCCAGTGGAACAGTTGAGCGAGAAGTTTAAAAACATATCCGTTAGGAAATCACGTCAACGTTATTGATCGTGGAAAAGGTTGTGCATGCAGGATGGCTATTCTATTATTGATCAGTCGGGCAAAATTAAAAGTCCAACGGAGCACTTTAAAGGTTTGTCGAGCAGACTTGGGCGCGATGAAACAGGTAGAAGGAGAGGAACAGCTAGATGCTTTCTCTAAGAGGGCTTTCCATGAAATATTTGGATAGATAGTCGCGAAGCGACAATAAGATGACTGGCAGTGGAGTTTTAATGCACTTGGGTTTTCCTGTCGCCAGCTGTAGGAAAAGCCCGGTTGAATACATCAAAAGTACTAAGGAATAGGTAGCACTTAGTAAACCTGAAGCATGACATCCTATGATCGTACAGAACAGTCATTCAAGCCTCCATAGAGTGTCTGCACCAAAGGCAGAATCTGACGACCCAGTGAAACTGCGCACACAATGCTGACCGTGCGGTGGATGACACTATATCCGCTATTAATCTTTCAAACAGAGTTGATATGTCCGTTGCTCCCGGCGGGGTCACAAGGAGGACAACTACCGTTTGAGGAACCAACGGGACCTGCTTAAGCAAAAATGTCATAAACCACACAGGCCCAACTTCAAAAGAGTGTAGGTCGTTCTCGCAGCAAACAACTACGAACACGTAATACACAAAATGTACTTATTGGTCTCCATCCATAGCAAGTCGGTCATATTATGACTCAATATGGCATCCGGTATTACGCTTATCTTTGACCGCACGTGGCAGCTGGCAGGCAAGCCCACAATGCTCCCGATAACCCAACTTGCCCGATGTGCTACTGGTGGTTGATTGCTCACCAGTAGCGAAGTCCAGTGTACCGCAGTCTAACGGATCGCCAATCGTGAGTACTTGCTATGTGACTGAGAGGACTGGGATTAAATTGAACTGACCATGTGTACCTATTTGCCAGGCCACTGGTTCGAATTTGCAACCAAACTCAGGCTCAGCAAAAGCTCACAATATCTCCAAAGTTCGCCCCAGCTTACAAAAATTCTTCAACAGCGACATTCGGATATCTTCACAAAAGAGCTCGGCTGGTGTATCAACACGAGGGCAGTTTTATCTCTTCCACCCGGAACAAAGCCGATATTTCCGCTTAAGCGTCCAGTCTTGTATTGTGCTGGTAACCTTAGAACAGCAACTGGATCCCAATCAGAAGGCTGGGGCGAACTTCCCAACGCAGAAGGCGCCTATCTTCGTAGTCAAAAATCCAAATGGAACAACACGGCTCTATGCAAACTATAATACAGGTCTAAATGACGCTCTCGAAATACACCAGTATCCTTGGCGGATACTGAAAGTTCGCTTCACAAGGCTGAACGGTGGAAAGTGTTTCACAAAGTTCGACCTGACCTGGGCTAATTAATAATTGCCAATCGTTGACGAGTCGGAAATGCTGAAAATTGACACCCACAAAGGACTTTTCTGATTCGCTCGTCTGATACTTGGTATAAAGGCAGTGCCAGTCATCTTCAGATAAATGATGGATAATATGCTCATGGATATTCCCGATGAGATCGCCTGCCTAGACAATGTCACAACGCAGAGGATTTCGAACTGAAGCTAGGCCTCATTCTTACTCGTTCTAGTGAATACGGCCTTCAACTCTGCACCGACAACTGCAGCTTTGAAGTGTCCAGCATGAAATACCTAGGACTGATTGTGGACAAGCATAGCCGACTACCTGACGCGGCCAACATAGAAGCCATTCAAAAGATGCCGTCTCCGACGGACGTGCCAGCTCTACGGTCATCCCTGGACTGGTTAGTCATTACAGCCCCTCCTGCTAGATCGCCAACGAATCCGAACAACACTTAACCGTCCTCCCGCCAAGGATGCTACACAGAAGTATCTAAGAGAACGCTCTGTTAACTTGAGACCTCCTGCTGACACCCTCCGATCTGGCGCTCCCACTTGCCATAGCAGCGGATGTATCGATCTATGGAGTAGGTGTCGTTTCTTCTCTTACGTTTCCAGATGGAAAGCGAAAGGCAATCGCGCAGGCAGTGAGGCTGCTTTCGCCTCCTGAGAGGAACTACATCCAGATCGACAAAAAGAGTCCATCGCAGTCATTTTCACATTAAGAAAGTTTTGAAGAATGATGTGCGGGCGGCGATTCTTCTTGGTGATAGAGTACAAGCCAACGCTTGCTGTTTTCGGTCCTAAAAATGGAAGCTTGACCTACAGGACCAATCGATTACTACGAAGAGCAACGTAATCGACGACGTCTTCTACTTCTTACCTTATTAGATAAGGCACACATTGCATTCGGTACCTGGTTTTTGTAAACATCTTCAAAATTCGTGCTGGAAGAAATATACTACTGCAGTCTGTGTGTATTCAAAAATTACTTGCTTATAAGTTTTGGAAATAGAAGTTAATATATGTTTCTGTGGGACTACAGTTCGAGTTGGTGAAACACACAACATTCATCGGCTTTTACCCCCATTTTAAGTGGACAAATAGGAGAGCTCGTTTTAGATTACGCTACAGGTATGAGAAGACAGTCGAAGGTTAATCCAAGTAGGGTTTTAGAGTAACGCAGACTAGCCAAGTCCATACTTTTAGTACGCTGTTTTCTAACGATCAAGTGGACAGTTTTCACTTTACTCAAATTTGACTCATGAGTTGCTTACGATCTATTCCAAAAAGTTTGACAGCCCAAACTCACATGTTCGCCTTAACATATGACAAAAGATCAGTGACTGCAAATTGTAGAGCACTGTTCATCTCTTCAGAGTAGATTTGATCACAATGGGTTTAAACGTGGATGTGGTAAGTCATACATCCCCACAAGCGCTACGACTGGTTCGCAAAGTCCTGTTGAGATTAACACATGTATTACAAGTGAGCTTTAGCACAGTATTACGAAGTATGCTATTTTTGGTGGTACTGAGTGGTTGAAAAGCTACCAGGGCTAAAACTGAGTGGTAATGTGAGTGACGCATGACTTTTTACTTTGATATACCCTCTTAGGTAACATTTTTTGATTGAGAGACACCTCTAGAGAATGTGATTTGCAGTTACAGTTCTATAAATTGTGTGTATATTGTTAAACACTAATGCGTTTGATGTCGTTTACTTTGTAAATCAAACTGCCGGTGAAATTCATCAAGTGAAGTTCAATTTATGATTATTAAATCAAG
Source organism: Paragonimus heterotremus (assembly GCA_013368495.1). Taxonomy (NCBI): domain Eukaryota; kingdom Metazoa; phylum Platyhelminthes; class Trematoda; order Plagiorchiida; family Troglotrematidae; genus Paragonimus; species Paragonimus heterotremus. The sequence continues at coordinate 83,115 of LUCH01002101.1, forward strand.
CAGAAGGAGAATGAAGTGTTTCTTAGACTTTTTATGGTAGACTGAGAACGTTTACCGCAATAATTAAATATCCTACTGTTTACTCGTAGAAACTAGATTCATGAGTGGTGCTCGTCTCAGACTTATTTCCATGTGGATAGAGCAGACAAAAGACTGACATTACACAATTTTTGCTCGGGCAGATTTTGTTGCATCTCTATTGGTGTTCACTGCAGACGAGTTAAAATGTACAAAATTCCAAACCACAGGACAATCACAAAAAGCCCAAGTTCAAAACCAGTTCGGTTGCTACCAAGGCAGTATCAACTTCACAAACAGTTCTTTTTGTACGCACACAATTGGGTGATGGTGTCTGATCGCAATGGCCTCGACATATTGTAACAAGCGTTTGTTTCGAGTCGGGAAAAGAACACGAAATGACCATGATGAGTCACTCACTTGTTTCGTCATCAACTGATGCTTGACCTGCGATGAAGCTAGCTCCTTCCGGGTGTTTGCTGTCAAGTAGGTTGATTGTTTGGCCGTTTGTTGAATCCATTTCGGCAATTGTTCGGCAACCCTGGCTTCAAGCTGGCATTCAGTTCGGCCAACATAGGATGCTCCGTATCCATATGTTTATTCATAGATTACATTTGATTTGGCGAACTGAGGTGTCGGTTGCTTAACCGGGGGGAGGGGGGGAACTCGGCCTGTTCTGTACTGGATCACTGGTTTCGCGGCAAAGAACGTGCGTACAACAGCTGACATTAGGCGTTGTTCAACTACTCGACGCACACTGTCTTCTTTGAACGGCAGTTGTAAAACTACTGTCTTTTTGGCGACTGTTGGTTGATAATTATTTCGTATATTGCTGGTGTTGTATTTTCTTATAAATCCTCCCGGATAACCGTTATCTGATAAAGTCCGTTCTATTTGATGGAGTTCGTCATCCAGTGTGTCACTAGTACAAAGCCGTCTGGCAGGTCAAATAGAGTTCGTACCAATCCTTTTCACGTGCTACTGGAACATAGTTGTCAAAATGTAGGTACTGACCGGCCCACGTATTCTTTTGATATACATTACTTTGAATGGACCCATCCATTGTCTTAGTTACGTTGACATACAGAAACGGCAGTCAGCTATTAGTATCACTTTCTAGTGTAGCGGATAGTTGGGTGCAAACAGTTCATTTGGTCTAGCACATCTGTTGCCTACATCTGATCATTTGTGATTAAAAGTATGTCATCAACATAACTTTTATAGAGGACCAAACTGTCCAATTTGCTTGTCATTCGATTTTCCAGTTTGGCCACAAATGTATCGGCTAAGACTGGACCAGTTAGACTGCCCATCGCAAATCCATCAATCTGACGATAAGCTTTGTCGTGAAAGTTAACGCTTATGTCAGGTGTACACAGCAAAAGTAGACGTTCCATTTCACTTTGCAGGATTTCAATGTTCATCTGGTTTGAAGTTATATAGGATAGCAAAAAACTGATGGTTTCTTTCACTGGCACATTTGGGAACAACGATTCTATGTCCAGTGAAGCCATATGTTTGTCAAACATGTTGAGATTTTCTAACAGCGCGGCTAGATAAAAACTGTCTTTCAGGTAGTACTTTGTTACAGAATCTCGTACCGGTTTCAGTAGTTTTGCCAACCATTTGACCAGTTTGTGCTGTAGGGAGTTGGACATAGCCAATATTGGTCTTAAGGGGATGCCAGACATGCGCATTTTGGAGAGCCCGTACATCTGAGAAATCTGACTTCCACACGGTTTGAGGTTTTTGAAAGTGGTGGTGTCTACAAAATTACCTTCAAGTAGCAACTGCAATTCTTTGCTAATCCGTCTTTCTAAGTCTACTGGGTTATCATTCTTCTCGTTCACCACAAATCGTGAGCGATTACTGAGGACTGTATCCATTTCGTCACTGTAGTCCGCCCGGTCCATTACTACTGATCCAGATCCCTTATCAGGACGAATAATGGTCAGATTTTCATTATCACGTAAGCTTTTAAGAGCATCGATATTCTCCCTTGTTACGGGACATCTCTGACGACTAGCAGTGATTCTCAACTGGTACTTAAAGCAGCTGTGAATGAATGTAGTTCTGAATTCTCTAGAGTTCCACTTCTATTGTCTGGATGCTGTCAGTAATTCACAATTTATGTTGGGCTGACTTCCACTTCCCTACATTGTCCCTTGATTGGTTTAAAGCACCAACACTCCAGTAACCAAAGTAATCCACTCTGGATGTATTGATAGATATCTACCGTATTTCCCCACCTAAAGACAAGGAAAGTAGTAGATCTGTAGTAGAGGTGCTTCTTCCTATATCTACTTCTTCGTATGCGGTTCTTTTATCCTTTGGCCTATTAGTTGCACGGTCGAATTTCCCGCAGCATCGGACTCTGTTTCGTCACATCATACAATGATACTGATGAATGTCTAAAAGATTCTCCTCAAAGTTATGGCGTGAATGAGTCCATAAACTTTAAGGATACACAAAAAATGGCGCGAGAGTTTTCCGTCAGTCACACTGTCGCCATGAGAACGATACGATGAATGATAAGCAACTAGGTAATTTATGTCATACCGTCTGTTACTGTCTGTCAACAGTAAACATAGGGATAGATGACTGGCATATGCAGCATTCAATCTGAAGTGCTACCATGCACTTCTAAAAAGCTTACTGCTTGATAGAAAGAATATGTAAAATTATAATACAGATTACAACCGGAGAATAATCAAGAATTAATCAATTTGTATTTACTGGTCTATATGCTCATTTCATTATAAGACTGATTTCCCGACACTGTTTAAAACCTCAAGTTAAACCTTTAAATTAGAATAACAATGAAACACGAAGCTCCATTGTTCAACCATTTATAAGTTCCATGAAGCCACTGAGTTTCTCAAAATTCAACATAGCAACTTTCGTTCTAATCTGTGCTAAATCAAGTTGCTTATTTCGGCGATATTTATGGATAATCCAATGGTCCGTTTTATCGAAGTGTGTGTAAGGAATGAATCTGGATATTGAGTCACAATTTCAGAAATACTGCCAACTGCATAAAATGTCCACCAGTTTCACTCTGCTTGGTTGGGAATTAAAATATAGTCATTTAACTTCGAGACCCGTAAGTACTTAATTTTGGGATCCACCCTTATATTACAGGCGCTCTCTTACTGCAACACCACTGCCCTTGGCAAGCTAAAAATATGGTTGATGTTTCCCGCACCAGGTCAAAAACCCGCCTGTTCTTCCCATCTTTGGGTTCTTTCGTGTTTAACAACGTTTAACAATCGATAACGAGAAGTGAATGCATGTGCTTTAACCACGTGCAGACGATGGTTCAAACCGCATCATTTTTCCTCATCAGGTCCGAACTGACCAACCACTGTTCTAGGTGGCCGCCATCATTTGTCGCCTCTCCCAATATGCTTGCGCGGGATGAATGCCGGAAGTAACCACGTTTACCTTTTTTAAATATTTTTAGGTCCAGTTACCTGTTTGTAAAGGTCGGCACAATTATGATTTCGAAAAAATGAAGTTGACTATTGCCTGATAAGGTTTTCTTCAGTTTTCTACCGGTTTGCCATTTATTCTCATCTATAATCTTGCGTTTTAGTGTTTGACAGTCAGCAGAGTAGTGGGAATCGGAGGATCAATTAACATTTGCTCATAAGCTGAATCGATTCTACAGAAATCAATTTCTGAATGTCTGCTCCAAAGATAGTAATCTTTAGAGCAGACTTATCTTGTATGGGTCGGCAAGTTTCTAAGTTTTTGCTGTATGTTTGTTTATACCAGGCCACGTTTGTGCCCAGGATGTGTCAATTAGCGAGCGTTTCCTGCATCCTCTTTGTTCGAGGTTGTGAATAAATGAGCCTTGAAAAAAAGATTGAACGAAGCGAGCGTAAAAAAAAAACAGCATGGTGTGGGTCTGGGTAGTCATTTCTAAAAGACTGCCTTTGGTGGGAGTGCACCATTAGTCGCTCAGGTCAGTGTGACTCATTCGCCTCCAAGGTTGTGACAAATAGGGTGAACTCCGTGGGACCTAATGTCGTTTCTTTCAGTGTAATACGGAACTTATTGTGTATGGTCAATGGGATGAGTACAGTACGGTCTAAACCAACAGGTGCTCACATGTTGAATTTGAATTTCGTAACAGAACGTGCTGCTGTGTTGGTGGCGCCGTTTTAGTTTTCGCTCCTGTAAGTCATGCGCATGGCTTACTGGGCCTTTGGCTCATGTTTGTTTGTGTTGTTTCCTTTTACAGGACTGTTTCTGGAACCCCTGCTTTAGACAGACGCCGTTCCCCGGTGTCTCCACGTTGGTCCGCAAGTGTAACGGATAATCAGAGTGAAAGCGGCCAGCTTGTGTGCTACACAGTCGCAACACCCAGTCATTGTTGCCAGAAAGCAACGTTAAGGAATCAAAACTACAACATAGAGGTTGCCTTTCAGGCGTGCGACGACCAAACAAATGAAAAACATTGATGTCTGTTGTTTGATCATCCTTAAATAATCACACAAAGCATCACCTAACGCATTCCTTACGCCGTCCGATTGCGACCAAAGTAGTCAGTACGGTGGTCCGTAAAGGACTGTTCCTTATGATCCCGTTGTACAAGCTTTGTTTACCGATGAGTCTCGCGGTCGCCCTTGGCTATAAAAATTTGATTGATTCACCACCAGAAGCCATTAGAAAGGACCGCTGTCCCGCGGTGTTATGCAAAGATGTTGTAATGAACAACCTGCATTTGGATTCATATTTCGAAAACATTGCGCGCCAGCTTCAGAGGTGTAAGAGATCAGCTTGCTGGCCTATTTGTCATGGTGTACAAACAGTAAAAAAGCCAGGCTAGTCAGTTGCCATAGACCTCAAAAATTGAAATAGGATAGAGGGGAACAGAAAGGGAACGAAAACAGGAGAACTGGTTTGTTATCAACGTCAAAGTCTAGCACTTCCTAACCAACGTTACAGTGATGTTACAGTGACTGGTCTACGAGGCCACCAGGAATTTTTGAATTAACAGCCTTTCTTGCAAAGTAGCGGAAGATGAGTTTTTCTTTTGGAGGTCGCTTCAAGGAAAGACAATTCACCCGGAAGCTTAGTCCACAAGCACAGCTTTAACGCTGTTGATGCCCAACCCAGATTACTCTTTCCTAAGAGATCAGGCGTTTCTGTATAGCACCGGGGATTTCTCAATCAGTTTTGAACTATTCGATCGCTAAGCTAACCTGTTTGCTCTTTTTCGTTAAAGGAAAGCATTCAGCGCAGCAACAACAAAAGCATTTCTTGTGTATACTCTCATGACAACGCCGCACTACCGCGACACTTCCACACAGCGAGTAATGCGATAATCGATCTGTGAGTTTAACTGCGTTTCGCCTGTCCGCTTCCTTATGATTCAGCTGGCGGTTCAACCTGGAAAGATGGAAGTCGTATTCCACATACGCTTACTGCACTTAATTTTAAAAATCCAAGAAATGTTTTAAAAGGTGGAGCAACGTTGAGTCAGTGATATAACATCTTATGGATATGATAAACAAAGTCTGAAAAAGCTAGTCTTCACAGTCCAAAGGTGGACAGTGATATAAGCAGGTACCGAGAACAAGTAGGTCAATATCAAAATGCACTTTATTTTCACGTCGTTACAAAGGACAAAGTAGAAAAATATTTAAAAAATATTCAAAAAAAAATATTCCAAAAGCAAATCAAAGAATCCAACATGGCATTGGTGGTCCCTAGCTTCGCCGAATGGCCGATCTAGTCTGAGTTTTCACACTTCCATCAAGTGGCTGACAATTAGTCAGTTGAAGCTAATTTTGTATCTATCAACATCTGTTCGTTAAACTTAGGTTTCCATCCGATTTGTTCACAAATTCTAATGTGTCACTCTGAAGTCATTGTATGGTGTTGTTTTAAACGCGTTTTCTACCACATCCGTTTGTAAATTGTAAGAGGAAAAGGATTGACAACCTCACAACCAACGTTCACAGGAAAAACGTGTGAATGCCTCTGATAATTGGTCATAATTATTTTAATTTACTTGATTTATGCAAAGTCATTCGTCATAATAAATAATCGATTTCCGTAGAGAAACAATGCTTTCAGCTTCGCGAAATGTTGCTGACTGAAATAATTCATGTTTGCCGCTAATTGGAATTGTCCAACTAGAGAAACCATTTTAAAAAATGGTTTACATTGTAAATTCTCATCTAGAGAAACAAACGTGGAAAGCACAAATAATTTCACTCTGTGTAAGTTCATTTGCTTTGACTGACGCCCTGTAGATAGGGCGTTTTATACAACTTAGTGTCATACATTCACCCCTCCTTTCAAAGGCATTTAAACGTACAGTTTTGCATTGTGAGGCTGACTTCCTTTGCACCCATTTCACCTAAGTTCTGTTCGCACACCTGTATTCAGAAAGTCCGGTGGGATACCTTTCACAAGAATAGTGTAGATTTTCAACTAGCCTTAGCAAAAACGTCAGAGTACCAACGGCATAGCAGTCAGTGAAGACGCCGTAAACGTTTTACTGGAGGATATTTAGGCTTTTATCAATATGCGACCTATACCTGACAATGTAGGTAAGCGCATTACTTTCATACGGCTATACATACTCTTTGGGAAGATCGTCTTGGTAGTTTTGCTATCTCTGCTGGAATGGAACAAAAAGTTGCTTTATCGACGTTTGTTATCGACGTGTCCAAAGCGTTCGATTCTATCCCACTTGATTCGATTATCAGATCGGCCCGAGCCTTCGGTGCTCCTCCACCTCTAACGCATTACATTGCCGACTCCAACAGAAATGCCTCAGTCACGTACAATGGCTCCGTTCTTCGATCCCAGCGTGGTGTTCGCCAGGGTGACCCATTCTCCCCGCTTTTATTCATTATGGCAGTGGATGAGATGTTGGCACTATCTCGACCGGAGCTTGGCTACCAGTTCCATGACACGCTGGTTAGCGGTTTTGCCTGCGCCGACGATCTGATCCTCCTAGCTGAGAATCCTACGCGTCTCTCCGAAATGCCTGCAGCCGCCGCTAGTGCCCTGGAACTATCCGGACTAAAGATCAACACACAGAAGACTAAGTTC
>LUCH01002102.1:1480-15891 GCA_013368495.1 Paragonimus heterotremus
TCTGCCGTTTCTGCTAGCTTTCCCAGTGGTGTGTCAGGGTCTTATACAGACAAAATTACCGAGGTGTTGAGCGGGAGGCATTTGGTCCATAGTTGCCTTAGGATGGGATCGTCTATGTTGTTATCACCGACCAGAGATCTCATGTGGCGGGGTAGCCGAGAGGGGGTGCGGTCACCCAACTCGACACCAGAAAGCAACTGATGCAGCTTGGCTTCGTCCGAAGCCGTGGTACGCCTTAAAACTGTAGCCTTCAGTTTATCATACGGGGATTCTTCTTCTGGGGTCGAGTAAATCAATCACCTCGAATGCGATGTAAGTGGGTAACTGTGTAGCCACGTAAGAGAACATGGTGGCCTGGGAAGTAATCTTAAGAAAACGGAAAAATGCTTCTACTTGAGTGAACCAAACGCGGGGGTTGGAAATACCAAACGTAGGTAATTTAAGACTAGTGGCGTTTTCGGAAAATAAGCTAGCGTCGAAATCAGAAATCACTGCAAAATACTGGGAGTTCTAAGCTTAGTAGTAATGGACTTTGAAAAAGATATATATGTACAACAGGCAAAATGAAAAAAATTCGGGCTCACCAGTTTATGTAATGGATCTAAACGCCATATACAAACCACGTGTGAATACAAAATCAAAAAGTGATGAAAAATGAAAACAACTGACTCACAATAGTTCGTGAAGGTACGTCGTTTAGAGTTCCACCACACGGTATGAGGCGTCCGATTGACGCGATCTGTCATGTAGTTCCCAAGTAACTTTGGAAGTCACAACGGAGATAATTCCGACGACAGATGAATTTGGAATTGTGCTGAAATAATTGCGGTCTCCGTTAGCCGTTAACTCTCTCAAAATCTGTACGCACGTGACACTGAACGCAGAAAGAGAACACAGGGCTCGCGACCTTGGGAGTGTAATTTGTATTGTTAATTGAATCAAGCAACATGATTTAAACGAATGTACATGTGAATTTGAAGAAGGTAAGAAATGTGAAAAACAATGAGATTTATACAGTACAAAATGCTGCACAAAACCCTACGCAGTTCACTCAACGGCACTCCAAAGCGCGTCAAGCGAAAAGTGCGTGGAACCTTCGATTGCGTTGGACAACGCTCGAAGAGGTTCGAGTTTAACGACCTTGAAGGATGAAATAATAAATGAGTCGTTAGCGAAAGAGCAAGCATTTGCTGTGTGCAATTAGTTGCACGATTGAAGAAAGTGGCACTGATTTCGCATCAGGCCTACTATTGTAGGCGTACACAGAATCATGCGTACAGAACAAACAAGCGGGAAAACACAGTTGCAGCAGGGCTCCTTAGAGAAGCTACACGATTGCTTGTCACTACATTAGTGTTCATTAGGTGACACTCTGCATTCGTCACCAGCCAGCTTATTTCTATAGCTAGTGACATAGTAAACACATAGTTACATGTGTTTCTTGTGCAATGATCAACTGTGCATCCCTGGTGAACGATTGCAAGATTGCGACTCTACGGAAAAAGAAACAATAATTAACGTCATAACCACGGTAGCCTGCATATAGCAGTGAACTGAAAATAAAAAGAGAATTCATTGGTCGTATCATACAAGCTAGCCGTTTAAATCTTGATTGTCCATTACTCGTGTGTGACAACTTTGGGGCGACATGGAGACATCGGGGGTCATCGCTCTTCCAAAGCAGAGGTTCCAGCAACAGTCCTGTAAAAGGAAACAACACAAACAAGCCTGAGCCGAAGACCCAGTAAGTCATGCACACGACTTACACAATTGAAAACACAAACGGCGCAAACAGCACACAAGACAAATGCAACCCGTGCGCGTCTACTTACTCCGACCGCACGTTTCACTGGTTGCTGAAAAAAAAAACAGGGCGTCAACACCACGCTTCCATCCTGTTGGACAAACTGAGATTAAAAATATTTCTGGAATCAAATGTACCAGAAACTGTCGTGCACATTGATAATGAAATCTTTGTAAACTCCTTCGTTATCAAGATCCTTCTTCGTTTCTGGTCAACTCTCCAAATCCCGCACTGGTAAGTGAAATTTACTGTGGCTGGAGGAGACGGTTGGTTGTGACCGCGATGGTGGACTACTGTTGACATAGGTCATCACATTGTTCACCATGACCTCGAGAGTCAAAAACTTGTCCAGCGACGTCCATTGAATAGTGCGCTAATTGTCTAAATTCACACTCAGTTATGCGTAAGCTGTTGATCCAAAAGTGTTTTCCTCAATATCCAACGACAGCGGTGATAATTTATCTTCGAAACGATCATTGAGAAGGCGGTCTTAAAAACTAGATTCAATACGGTACTAAGTGAATCAGTGTATATGAAAACTAATCTTCTCACCTCGAATGTGGAAATTACTCAGAAATTGCACAAATAATATGCCCGCACTACAAGGTTGACAACTAGGCAACACTCAGTAATAGGTAACAATAAAACGGAACTGAGCTCAGTTCATTCCAGTTCAGTTCAGTTCACATCACAGGACTTGAGGTTAGTAGCCGATTGATGTCCAGTTTCTTGCACCAGTGAGCTCAGATGATCCCACCGTGCTGCGACAAATGGATAAGAAAAACTTCCTTTCAATAGTGTTTTGGAATCTTCAGTGGTATGTAGAACACAGTAGATTATTGAAAGAACAGCGAGAATATCCTCGGCCAAAACCTCAACAGGACCATGTAAGCGATCTTCTGGGTGTCAGAGGTTGAGTGATGGAAGTAAGCGGGATTAGAATCACCGTCAGCAATCACAGTATACTCAAATTAATATACCGGATCAAAGCCAGTGCTGGTCATACCATATCTCCATCAGACTCCTGGATGACGGAATAAAAAATACTTTCTGGTTTTGGCAAAAGAACAACTGAGAGACAAATAACTAATAGAGAAGTCCGACGCAACCTGTCCATAACTGGTAATAAAAAGAAGGTGAGAAGCAACGAAAAAGACGCCGACAGAGGAAAGGGGAAGGGTTGCCATCAGGTTAAGTAGATCCTGGTCACCTTATCACTTCTTATCCAGAAATAGTGTCAACCAACAGACATCAAGCCTACGCTAATAGTCGGTAACCGTGTTTGCCAACACCACCTCGGACGGTTATTTGTTCCCACTGTTAACAACTCTGTATGCGAAAAAGTTGGCCCGGATTTGAGTCTCAGCTCCTACCTTCACAATCTCCAACCCGTGCCCTCTCAGCGATGAGTTTTCCTTGCGAGTAAACAGCTGCTCCCCTACTCAGGATCTCAAAGACTTCTGTAAGGTCTCCCCTTTTTCGTCTTCTACCTAAGGAGAAGAGATTACGATGCTTGAGTCTGCTAGAGTAATCCATTCCACGAAGTTCTACAAAAAGACTTAGCAAATCTACGTTGCACCCTTTCTAGGACCTTAGCATCTTTGACCCATTTAAGGACACCAGGCCTGCACACAATACTCTAGATGCGGTCTCACGTGAGCCTCATACAGAGGCACAAGGACGCTGGGTTTTCTTGAGGCCAATGTCTTCTTCAGTTGGTAGAGTACCCGATCTGCTTTACGGGCTGCAAACACACAATGAGTTGACACCTTGAAGTGTCCAGTGACCTGTGTTCCCAAATCCTTCATCTCAGTAGTTTTTTGAATGAGCACAGGTGTCTCAAACTTCCGTATCCACCTGAGAGAATCCTTGGTGTCGGCCCCCGTAAGTTGTCTACATTTTGGAAAATTTAACGGGAGTTCCCAGTCAACTATCCACTGATGAATTTCGTCGAGGTCTCGCTGCATTAAAGACTGGCTGGGACATCCCACGAGTTCCACATCATCTGTGAATATGTAGCAGGGACTGCTGATTCTCTTCACTAAATCATTTATGTATATCAGGAACAGCATGGGACCTAAAACTGACTCTTGGGGAACACCAGTGGTGGCACCTGCAGTGTGTGACTTGGTGCCCTCCACCTGCACGTAGAAACTCCTATTATGCAGGAACTCCTTCACCCACGCCAAAACATCGGGAGATGTATTAAATGCTTCCAATTTTAACATTAAAAGTTTGTGATTTACGGAGTCGAAGGCCTTTCTAAAATCCAAGTAACAGACCTCAACATAATCTCCCTTTTCAAGCCTTAGAGTAATATCATCTAAGAAAGCCAGTAAGTTAGAAAGGCATGATCTCTTACTTACAAAGCCGTGTTGCTGAGCCGCCGCTAATCTATACTTGGTGACATGTTGCGCTATCTTATCCCTCAAGATCCGTTCTAGCATCTTCAATACAACTGACGTAAGGCTCACAGGCCTGTAGTTTGAAGCCTCTTCCTTACTGCTTCCTTTGTGTATCGGTGTGACAACAGCTAATCTCCAATCCGCGGGTAGTTTGGCTTCACCAAGCGATTTGTTAAATAAAGCAGCCAAGGGAGTAGCCAATATATCCGCCAGTGGTCTTAGAATTGCAGGGTGAATGTCAGCTGGGCCCGCTTCCTTCGTAACATTCAGTCCAGCCAACTGACCCTGCATCTCTCCAGCGGTGACTACCACCTCCTCCATAATAGGTACACCAGGCGCGAATTCAACGTGCGGTGACCTGCCACCATCACTTGCATGCACCCTCTCAAAGAACTGCAGCAACGCTTGGGCCTCCTCTTCATTAGTGGAGGCGTCCTGTCCTTGTTCGTTAATGAAACACCCAACGGACACTCGGAGGGAGGCTTACTCGAGCAAATGATTATTGGCTGGACTGCAGCAAAACAATTGTTTGCGTACCGAGAAATGATGAGAATTATGAGCTACTCAAGAAAAAATATAGAGGAATAATGTCTCATTTTGACGTTTAAAAATGTACAGGGCTCATACTGAATAAGAGTAAGGGAAATGGTTGCGTTAGCTTGTATGAGAATGAAAATGACTAATGCGGTTTAATTTTAAGGAAGCTGCCGAAACATAGAACCACCTTTCAGCACTAACCAAACAAAGCACAACAACCACAACAATGATGCAACAGATCTTAACAATCTCGACAACTTGTGCAACAGTCCCTTCAACTTCACGCTGTCGGTTCGGAGTTCTGATATCTGTTTTTCAAACGGTTGTCTTTCGTTGCAGAACGCTTTCGTCCACCGTCAAATGTTCCTTAGATGAATCAGGGGTTACAGCTTGTAACCGACGGATTAGCGTCGGCGGTTTCACGCCCGTGGACAACTCCATGAGGAACCCGTTTGATCATTTGTTCGTGAGATGTGGTGCCTTGCTTAAGCAACTTCAGGAGCCGCACAGCAGCTGACTGAAAATCTTGAGAAGGTCGCAGCAGCCCTTAGTCGACAGTCACGTAGCTATACGAGTACTGTTGACCGTGATGATTCTTGTTCAGGAATGTCGGACTAATGAAAACATTTTCAATCGAAAATCACATGTACGCCGGCTGAGAGAAGGTACGTAACATGATATATTACCGAATACCGAGAGAAATAGTCCCATAGTGCAGTTGAACCAGATGACTTGAAGATATATGCAATTACTTTTGGACCTACCAGTCTGATGTTTTAGCGTTCGGCTTTCAGTTGGCCGGCACGCACTACGTAAGACAAACATATGGTCAGTGTCCTGATCACACAGCACTGATATGGCGAACCACATCCAACAGTTTCTAATTGCATATCATACCAGCTAAAGAGATGATGTAACACGATTACTCAGATCTCCTTAGTAAATATATTTTTGATATATATATACATATACCTGTGATACATTTCTCATATTTTTCCGATATATATTTCTGACATATTTCTGGATATATTTCTGAAGTTAAATCTATATGAAAAATTATGTCTGTTGGACTTCTGTGTACTTACTTTATAGGTGTGTGTGAGTGGAACCGCAAGTGGTGTAGCGCAAGCCACTTGGGGTGATGGTTTAAAGCGCAGGCGTCCTTTGGCTTCGGTCACTGTGACAGGCTAATCCGTCTCGGATGCCGCCAACCATTACTTTATAGGCCATAGTATGGAACAGACTTATGTGGTTTAGCTTCTATTTACACACTAATATTGCGGCAAAAAGGCGTCCAATAAAGCACAATTTTCATTGTCTAACACGCTAGTTACCGTATTACGCGCGCGTTCGCATTTGTGATTCATAATTCCGGCCCACAACACCCTCAGGTTTCGGCTCACGCGTCATGCGTACTTCTGCCCGGTTTATATGTGTGATCGGCGCCCTCTATTGGGGGGTTTTCCACCTGTCACTCTTCGTCCATTTGTCCGAATTCGTTGAGCAATGGATTGTTCGGTCGCTCGTGTTGTCCGCCACTTATCCATTGTGGGCTCTGACGGTATTCCACGACAGTGTCGAAATATTCCCCTGAGTGTTGGAGTCATCGCGCCTCCGATTTCGTCGTCCATTTTATTCTACCCGCCATGTCTCCTAGTTGGTCTGATCTAATCGAGCAATAACTCATCCGGTCGCCCACGCCGTCCTCCATCAGCTCGCGGTGGGTTTTTGAACGCACGTCCCCCTTGTGTTGAGGCATTCCACCGAGAGTTGCAATATTCGCATCTCCTGTCTGACAGTTCACCACACTCGCCTCTCCATTGGAGAACTTGCAGTGATTGTGTCAGGGTGCCAGTTGTACCCCATTGACCCATCGCCCACGAGGACCTTGGTTGATTTGGAAACTCGTATTCTTGCAGTTCGTGATGGTAAACGGTCCATTCCATCGACTTCTAAATTTTCCTGCACCGGGGCCGGATGTTTCTGGTCGGCTGTAATCTCTCACTTTCACCTGGTCCCCGATCCTGAACAGGCGCCATTTATGTGTGTTGTGCCTCACGTCATATCTTTGCTTATTCCGGCGTTGTCTTGCTGTTGTCCGCTCAAGAGCACGGTGTTCCAGGTGTTGTCGTTCTTGCAGTAATAATTGCCCCTCTCTGTCTCTGGACACGCAAACATCCAAGAGTATCCTTGGCTCCCTCCCGTATGTCAGCTCGAATAGGGAACTCTCGGTTGTTGCCCGCTTCGTTGTCCGGTATCCAAACAAAACATCCGGTAGTCCTTCTTCCCAGTTCTTGCTTCTACTATTCAGCCATTCTTTCATCGTGCGATTGAACCGTTCCGTCAGTCCATTCGTTTGTGGATGGTACGGCGATGTTCTGAAGCGCTGAATCCCCCAGTTCCTCGGTATCTCCTGAGATTGCTGCCCTTCAAAACACGAGCTCTGGTCCGTGATAACTTTGTACGGTACTCCGAAGAGAGTCAGAACATTGTTCACGAAGGCGTTTGCAGCCATTCCGCTCGTTTGATGTGCCGCTGGAATGGCTCCCACCCATCGTGTGAAATGGCCAGTCTTAACAACTATGCAGCGATTTCCATTCGAACTTGTTGGGAGCGTACCAAAAATGTTAATACCTCAGGTGTGGGCTGCCTCCTTTGTTACGATCGATTGCATGGGCTGTGTTGTCGTCATTGTCTCTCAGTTCTGTTGATAGTGGAGGAAGGCTCAAATGAAACCAATCACATCTTTCCACATCGTGGACCAAAATACTCCTCGCCGCAATACTTCGAACACTTGTTCTCGCCCCATGTGAACATCTGTGTGTCAGTCAAATCAGACCTTCCCTCTGGTCAAATGGACGTCGAAGCCCTCTCTGCACGTCCACATCGACGACTAGTTGACCGTTCTTCAGGTGTGGTCGGTCCCAGGTCTATGACAGTTCGTTCAGTCTTGAAGTCAACGTCTTGGGTTTGGTGCCTGACAGTAGGTGTTCACGGGTATAGCTTCAGTCGGCAGCTCATTTTCCTGTATCGGTCGAGACAAAGCGTCAGGCACCCTGTTGTTCGTGCCCTTGACGTGTCCGAAAGTAGAAATTGAACTCTTGTAGTCAAAGCGCTCAGCGTGCCAGTCGTCCATGTGGATCCTTCGCCGTCTTCAGCCAGATCAGGTGTTTATGGTCGATCTTAACAAGAAAGGTGGTCGCTATTAGATAAGTCCTCCTATTTCTCCAGAGCCCAGACGATAGCCAGACATTCTTTCTCCGTGGTGGAATATTTTCTCTCTGCTTCCGTCAGTACTTGGCTGACATACTCGATTGTTCCCAGTGGTTGTGAAAGATCTGCCCGGATTCCGATACCACTTGCATCAACTGATACCGTGAATGGCTTATTCGGTTTGGGGATCGTCAGGCACCGTCACATGCTGCCAGTCTCCTGTTTGAGTTCGTTGATCGCCATCTCCAACTCTTCAGTCCATACAAATTTACTGTCCTTCCTCAACAGTTGAAATAGTGGATATGCTTTCTGGGAGAAACCCGGCGTAAATTTAGAATCGTAACCGACCATTCCGAGGAAACACCTCAGCTGCCGTTTCGACTTTGGTGTCGAGAAGTTCTTGATGGCTGTCAACTTCTCTGACAGTGGTTGGATTTTCCAACTACCAACCGTGTGTCCCAAACAGACGATTGAACTGCGGCCTATTTGGCACTTCTTACTACTCAGTTTTAGGCCGGCTGCATCGATTCGTTGCAACACTGCTCGCAATCTGTCTACGTGTTCTGACACCGACTTGTAGAATACAACAACGTCGTCTCCGTATACAATTACTCCCTCTTGACCCTCCAGAATGCGAAGCAGGAAATATTTGAAGTTAACTGGAGCACTGCACAGACCAAACGGCATCCCAAGGAACTCGTGTGGTGAGGATGAGCGATCATAATATGCTAATCACAGGATTGTTATTCAGTAGGAGGACCAGAGCATACGTCTTGAAAAAATTCAGGAAGAAATATCGGAGTGCAGTATCACAGTGTTGCATCACGGTGCTGTATCACAGTATCACAGTGTACTATCGCACAATATGGTCCTTGCTACGTAAAGGAACTGAGCATTGGCGCCTGTGGCAACCGAGACGGTTTGGACCGAGTGCCGTACGCAAATAAGTGTTTTTGTTTGTTGTCCTGTTTAAGCGTTTAACCCATGAGTTGCTTTCTTGAATAAATAACCTTTGTGCCATCCACGTTCTTGGCTCACGACAGTAGTAATAACACTGGAACTAAGCAAACCAAGTATTTGTCTCTCGAGCGCAATTGTACAGCTTACTTTCAACAATGTAATAAAACGACACCAAAGGATTAGTGACAGTCACCACACTTGGCGGTACCGAATTGTTTGTGTGTCGACACATCAAACTCAACACTTTTTGCAGACCAACCGAGATCACTCTCGAATGTTCTGTTGCCAGTTACCTAATAAATGCAACCTTCAGTTAAGCAAATAACCTGCTAGATGTACTTCGGCTACCCACAAAATAGTATGTGCACATTTAAAAAATATCTCACAGGTACCGGAAGGACTATTATAATAAGAAGAGATCTACAGCCCCTTTGATAGGTTGTGGGACAGTGTGGCTGTATAACACGGTTCCAAGCCCGAGATTCCCAGCAGCGATGCACAAACAATAAACAGAACCACATATTTGTAACAAAAGCTACGATAGTCAACTTATAAGTTAGAGGGTTCACAGCAGCGGACAGACAGTCGATAGTGAATCACTTTGGTCATAAATAATCACACACTCAGACTACTTAAGAACGCAAGGTGTCTCACGCAATGACATTTCGTTCACACCTTATCGGTTGCTTTCGCGGAATTAACACGCACGTTATATAGTGGAGGTAAGCAGCAAGGCAAAATCAATCTAGTCACGTCTAAAACAGTCAGTCAGGTGGCCAGGGCGGAAGCAGTAAGATACAGCTGAAGTGAGCTCATTGATAAGAAAGATGGAATTGATATAACACGATAGAATTGTTGTATGCCAAAGGGGTAATAAGAGTTTAGAAGAGGAGTGGTAGGGTTAGTAAGTCCATATAGATCAAATTAAGAAAGTAAAATATGGTTGGGAAATTCCTACAAATCGAACGGGAGCCAAAAGAATGCACATTGATTGACATTAATTAAAAAGATAATGCAAAATGGATTACGGGTCAGCCCATGGGCCGTTAGATCCTAAGGGAAATACATCAATTTGGAAATTATGGCTGATCCTTCCAACCGCTGTGTGATGCAACGTGTGTGTATACAGGAATGAGTTTGTGAATGTACAGTGGCGGTCACACCTTAACGGTACGATGAAATCCTTACTTCTAGGTCGTAAGTCCCAGCCACCGATCGTGTGCTGTCGTTTGCAAATCCGAATTCCAATCCATAGCACAACTGAGTTACCAGTTTACCGTTAAGTGCATCTCTGTCCGGTTTTAATAATCTGGTTGATGTTCCTGTCAAGTGTTGTCGTCCAAATTTCCTCGCTGCCTGCACGTTGGTTTCTTGCAGAGGTCGCTAAGTAAACTTTTCGTGATTTACCGACCATGCGTTTAAGTAGTAATACCACGTCTGTTTTAAAATGTCTCATCGAATGTCGGAATGCATGCCTTTCTGACATTTACCCTTAGCCCTATAAGCACTAACAGGATATTATAGTTAATTTCTTGAATGACTAATACACAATGCACTCCAGTATGTTCGGAAACATTTCCCATACCACACCACAGATGAATCGATGGTACCTCGAGGCTACTCGGGAGCGTCCCTTCAGATGAGTAACGCAAACACAACTATTCGGTCTAATGTGCTCTAGTCAACCGTGGCCCTGGACTCGTCCATGCCGTACTGAATGATACTCTGCCAATGTGACTTTGAGTAGCAGATGATGGATTGTTAAAGATTGCGGTTATTAACGACGTTCTAATTGAATATCCTTCATTGAGAGCAACGGACCGAGTCTAAGAAACCCCTAAACTTCCAAACGGTGACCGAACTTTATGTGGTAAGTAACGAACACAATCCATTTTCACGGTTCATTGGATGACAGTCATAGAATGCTTACGTGTGAGTGAAAACAGGAGTCAAACAAGAAGGATGTTAAGAACAGCAATAAACCGCCGGGTCGTCCACTAACGATTCCACCGAGACGATACAAACTTTTGAAGAAGTGTTCAGTATGTTTGCACGTATATTTGGTTTTTTGAGGTGATTTTTGTATTTCTGGTTTGATATTGCCGTGTAATGGAGCATATAAGTTAAACCGTATGTGAAACGTTTATACTAATATACCTTGGATTATGAATGTTTTATGAGCGATTCAGTGTGATGGAACATCGGGATATATCAAATTGAAGCCCTTCTACAACGGTTGGCAGCATGGATTATGAACTAACGCGAAAGATTCTTCAGCTGACCGGACATACATGGGGTTCAGGCATTTCCTGCTGACCGAGTCCGGAATACCCTAACACTCAGTAATACAGAAGTTACCTTAGTGCTGAGCTACTTTGGAAAAGTCTTGGTATAGTCACTAAAGTCGTGTAGCACTCACTCAAATGAAGATATGCGTGTATTGGTGAACAGACCTGGAAACAAACATCATACGACTTTGTTTTTCAAAATAGGTTGCATGGAGATAATCATCATTTACACTAAGCTGTTTAGCTTAGTTAGTATCGTGTCTCAATCGGTACGCTGCAGTGAAGAAAAACAGGTAGATTTAACGGATGACCTGCAAGGTGTTCACTACTGAAAATAGACAGATCGATATCGTGACTGAACGAGACAGAAAAGGCGACATCCAGATTTTTTCTCTCAGTAGACTTAAAGAATATGTGTATTGTTAGCTAAATTTAGCAAACCCATCTTCTCCAGTACCCTCGGGTTATTACAGAGCCAACGCAAGCTTTAAAATAGTTGTCTGAAAAAGTGATCCCTCCCAGGAATATCTTTTTTATTTAGCTTCAGGCAAAAGTCGCTAGATGTCAATTTTGGTTTTTGCTATGTAACGCACTATTGTTAGTACTAATCATAGCCAGTAGCAAAAATATTTTATAGTTTATTAAATTAAGGTTTTCTAAATCAATCCGATTTGTTTGTAAGTAATTTCGGGATTTTCATGCTGTTCATTGAGTGATCATGACAGTATAGATTGCCAGAAGTACAAGTGTCACCCAGAAAACCGTAATCTCTTCTCAACAACTGGTTATCACGAGCATTCTCACAGAATTCTATATTCAAACTATCCCAACATTTCGCTCATAATTGCGGCTTCTGCAAAAAATCGA
The DNA here is from genome assembly GCA_013368495.1 of Paragonimus heterotremus. Classification (NCBI taxonomy): domain Eukaryota; kingdom Metazoa; phylum Platyhelminthes; class Trematoda; order Plagiorchiida; family Troglotrematidae; genus Paragonimus; species Paragonimus heterotremus. The sequence continues at coordinate 13,555 of LUCH01002102.1, forward strand.
AATTCAATTGTCTACTCAAGAATGCTCATCGAAGTACCTAAATATGTCAGCGTGTGACAGCCGAACAAACTAAAGTCCAGCTACCTTAGTTTGCTTACCACTTGCTATGAGCGTTTTCAAATCTGGACATCATCATAAAAGCTACTGGTGGCAAAGATCACCACAGATTTCTACCAGTTATTCATGGTGTGGTAGTCATTCTAGCCTGGGACTGGATTTCAGTAACTCTTGTTTTAATTCGTCACCCTACCGATTACGAACTGTCTATCATGAGAATGTGAGTTACTCTTTTTGAAGAGAGTTGATTTCAATTACCGTATCACACATACGTTTTGTCATTTTTGGATTAAATCCTCTGAAGACACCTTGACTGTGTTCACCACTTCTGGCGTCTCGCAGCTCTGCTTATGCATTGAAAGATTTAGAAGATATTGTAAACAGTTTCATATTTTGATTTATTCTTGTGTAAATTCTACATCGGTCGGTTCTGTACAGATGCACACAACTTGTTTGAATTGATTCAAGCCCACAATACATTTCTCGTGGGTGCGTCTCGTCTCCTCGTTATTTCTAGACAGCCTTATAGACCACAAAATTTGTAGTCAAACTTCAACTGCCAATAATGGAAGCGGTATGTACAAGGAAAAGACCTCAGTACTGTTTACACTAAACTACTCCGTGACCGTCCTGGTAGTTAACTGTTTGTTGTACTTGTATCTTCATATAGGGTTATTGCTACACGGATTTATGGTTACAGTATTTCTAAGCCACTAGCTATTTGAAACGTCAAGTTGTTAAACTTTAAATGATCAACGAACTCGAGATCATGTGAACGTGAATTAAAACCTACGGTTCCTGTGATACAATATCAAAATCACTAAGTGACTTAACTGGTCAAGAAAGTAATGAAGGTCTTTGCATTTTCAGCCCGCACGATTTCTTTTGTCAGACCGTTAGAATCAGGCGGCAGTGTTTGATTTACCGCGTTAGCTCCATATGAATCAACTACTGCTGTGAAACCTGGGTATATGCTAAATATATTATCTGGTTCGAGGATGTTTTATATCATCGATTTAAAGATTGTTTAATGCAGATATCTTTAAACGAATGGTCATCACAAACAAGGTCTAATTAGTAATCATTCGGACTATTCGTAGACAGCCTTCTTCATCCTAGTTTGAGTTCATCACTGGCAGTTTTTCAAGTAATGGTGGTTCTGGAGTGGAGGTGTAATATTCAGGAATGTGGCGAACAATTTCGTGGTGAACACCTCTAGGTGTGGGAAAGAATTTTAAAATGATTGTCCGGATGTGTTCAATAATTGCACTAAGTTCTGTACCTCTGGGACACTTGGGTGGCGGAAGTGATTTCAAAATGTATCCAAACAGTCCACCTTCGTTGACAAAAGTTCCGTATTCTGAAAGCTTTAAGGGACTAGGATAATTATTGGGTGAGGCACAATATCATTTTTGTTTCCTTTCTAATTTTCGTTTAACGCGCCAAATGTCTTTATTGGGTGTTTTGTCGGTATATATTTCAGTTTACTGATCACAGTGATAAATGACTTCTGAATTTATTTGCCATTTTTAAATCTATATTCTCTCGATCCTCCGTTTTTGTCGTAGTTACACCAGACACGTAAATCTGATGTGTGGCCAACTGGAATTGCTGATATTTTTGCAGAAAAAACGGGCGGAAATCAGTTCACAGAAACTGGGTCAACTCTAACAATAATAGGCGCATGCACACCCAGAAGCTTTAACACTGTACTGAACGGACGTGTGAGTTCATGTTTTTTTATTAAAACACGGTTTGCCACTGTGAGAGCCAGTGAAGAGTTTGACGTCATACTGCATTGCAACATGCATTCAGGTAAACCATTAATTATCACAATTCAAATGGATGACTGTAATGAAAGAAACGGAATTTTCTGATTCCATTCTTCGTCTTTGTTTAAATACGCATTTCACTGTATATGACAGCAGTTTACCTTACTACAATTTTGTAAGCATATTTGTATTCAGCCCTAATTACATTTGGATGTATGAATCTTGCAGTACGTCTGTGCGCGTATGAAACATGCATTGGAAACTCGCACACACCGATAACGACACACAGACAATAAAAGCACAAGAATGCGAATTCAGTGTAACACCTGTTGGCTTTTGGAGCGGTGGGCTGACAAGTTGGCAGTGGTTTTGGTAACGGCTTTGTCATGTGACTGGATCAGTTAGACAGAGAGAGGTGTGAGAGCCACTGTGATATTGTAGCGAAAAGGCGTTCAATAAAGCACAATCTTTATGGCCCGACTAGCTAGTTCCCACGCCACACGTGTGC
>LUCH01002102.1:16122-29159 GCA_013368495.1 Paragonimus heterotremus
CATCCACTGTGGGCTCTGACCGTACTCCACACCCATGTCGGGATATGCCTGCGAGTGTTTGAATAATCACGCCTTCAATTTGGTCATCCATTCTATTTCGGCCGCCACGTCTAGCCCGTTGGTTCGATCCGGTCGAGCGATGACTCATCCGGTCGCCCACGCCGTCCTCCATCCACTCGCAGTGGGTTTTTGAACGCACCTCCCCCTGTGTTGAGGTATTCCACCGAGAGTTGGAATGCTCGTACCACCTGCCTGACAGTCCACGACAATATGTACTGACTTGACAACTCAGAATTAGCTACAATTGGACTAGTTGTTTTGGGGGAAAACTAGCGCAGCGTGAAACAGTCATCAAAACATTTGGACTGCAGACACAATAATTGTGAACCGATGACATCATGATCGTTATGACGACCTATCAGAGGGTTGAATACACTGTGTTGAATGAGTAATACAGAGAAAGGTAAAACCACACGAACACTGGTGGTAAACTATGAACAACCTTTACATTAGTAGTATATGAGGCCAAATAAGACTTGTCGGAATGTTGTACGGTATTATTCTGATTCAACGTTTATCGTGTATTCAACTTCCACAAGATTTAGTTATAAACTATTCACGAATGCAACGCCGTACACATGTTTACACAGATCAAGAGTATTGCTTTTTTGATGAACGCGACGACAAATCCAGTGGGGAAATGGGTTAACAGACGAATTACCGCTCGTCGTTATACAACACCCACGCCTGTTTCGAGTGATCAGTGTATTTAAACTCATGTGCTCCTCGACTTTGATTCGGTCAGTTTGGTTGTTATAATGTGACACAGCTTCAAACAGGTTATTCTACTTCCCGGCTCTTACACACATTGGGTGCAGCATCTGATTTGTGTTCGGTTTAGCTGACATTGACTGATATCTGTACTACTCACAGCGGCTTCCAGCCGCTGATGTTCATTCATGGTTGATGACATTTTCTTCCCGGTTTGGCGAGAACCGACTTTCCAACTACATAAGTTTGCTCTTCTTCACAAATCAGTCTACATTAATATTCACTTGCCTACTTTCACGATATGTGACCACTGCTTCTTTGCACCCCTTTCAGGGATACACTAAACACACGACTTACCTCTCAACTGAATGCCAACAACTTTCTGTGGTCATACTGCTGTGACACAATCAGCGTTTGTCGATTTATTCAGCAAGGATGGCCACCATCTAATGACAATATAAACATGGTTGACGACGTTCGTTCCAGATTAACCTATCACAGTGACCGAAGCCAAAGGACGCCTGCGCTTAACCGTCACCACAAGTGGCTTACGCCGAACCCCTGGTGGTTCCACTCACACACCACATATTCAGCGTAAACCCGAAGGAATAAAACTAGGAGACGTGTGCCTGAGGCCTTCGTGTCCAGCCGGCCGATGTTGGTTAGCAGACTGATAGGCCAGCTCGAAGTTGAAACCTCTCTCTCTGAGGGAGGAACAGAGAGGGAGACTACTATGGTAAGATCTAAACTGGAGAGAAAAATATTGGAAACTTAATGCAGCAAGTAGTTTAGTGTGGAACAGTGTTTCAGTGCACTACAGAGGGGATAATGTGAGGGAAAAGCAAAATTCATGTTTGGACTGGAAGAAACCAGACAGAACACTCACCATACAGTACACCAACAACAGAGTGCCACAGGCACAGGTTTTTGTAAAGGCGAGTGAATGATTTGCCGGATAACGGTGTTCATTGGTCGAGATGAGCAAGATGAAAATGGAATGGATCTAACTGATATAACCTGACTGAGCCTAACGTGCTCGTTGTCTCTTGGTCGACGGTGTACTGAGTACGTTGGTGATCTACTAATCTGAGGCGGACAACGCATTCGCGGCCGCACAACCACACTACAAACATAACTGCTCAGCTAAGCACATTACTAAGTCCAGAACGAGACTGTTGTCAGTGGCCATTCTGTGTATGGAAAATGTGGCTTCCGGCAAGTTTTTTTTCGGATTCGTTTGACAGTTAAATGTAGATGCCCATCTGACTACTCACCAGTAGTGTAGTTCAACCAATCAGGCTTATCAAATCATTATATCATCTCGACCTCAATTAAAAGTTCAACTTTTTCATCTAGGTCTGTTCTAAAGCAATGCCTATCCTGAATGTTAACACTCACGTAATATTCAGTTCCAGGTTGGATTCGGAAAATTTCCTCTTCAACTGTAACGTGGAGAGGACGTCCGATTGTCAATTAAGGGGATGATTTACCATCTGTGATAGCCTCGTTTTACGGATCACAAACCGGTTTCATTGGCACAGATGTTAGATATATATGCATCACCTTGAATGCATGAAAGCTTTCAAAACACCACCACTGTCATTAGTAATGCGTCTGTGTTAAATACGCTGTTTTTGCGAGCAACGCAACGGTCCATCGACCAGTTTATCTGGACAACCTTCAACTTTGCGATCGATAACCGGAATTATGAAATCGCTCTGTCTCTATTGTCCAGGTCGTCCAATCAGTATACCAATTGTGGGTCCGCCACACCGCATAGTGTTAGGTGCGACAGCAAAACGCTGTGTAGAACTGCAAGGTGGTCGGGCGATAACAAAGTCATGTGCTATGAAATTCTTAACAGCCACGATAAACAAACTTTGGAAGTGCTACTTGCAGAGTTGTAGGATGTGTAACCGTATGCATCGCTGGTTGGAAACATTCGGAGACTGAAGTTTGTCACGGCTGATAAAGATGTTGTACCAGTGATTCTGTAAACTCCTCTTGTTTGATTTTCGTCGTCTTCTATTATACTGAATTTACGTACATTCGTACTTGCTTATTTATACGCTATTAACGCGAACTACTGACAAGCCCGGCGGACGTTTTGCTTCAGGCTGTTCTAACGCCCTGAAAGTAGAAGACACAATAAACTCAACGAACTGTTCATATAAAATAGCACTGCATTGTGTTAGATGTTTCGGAATCTGGCAGAGAAATAAACTTATTCAAAAAAAACAAATAATTAGCGGCACGTCCAATGCGGAATAACACATCCAGCGATTTAATAATGTAATTGTATTAAACTGTGTGCAGTGGGTCCACCTTACATTCTTCCATTGTTTGCATTCAAATAGTAACATCCATAGACAGTAGTGAGCCGAAAATAACCTTCTGTTTTCCGATGTATGTCAAACATCTGCTACACATGGATGCTCCCTTAACAAAGCCATGTAAACTCTTATGAGCCGTAAGAGGTCGTCGTAGGAAAAACGATACGTAGTACATTCAGCATGCTCAAGGTGCTTCTCAGTGAGTTCCTTATCAGAAGTTTCATGATTTTAGCGTGATTTAAACGTCACGTTTAGTATCAGTCTACTCAAAAGACGTTACAATAAACCTATAGAGAGTAAAGTTCGGACAGTGCAATGAGGTGAATTGATGATGAACTTCGAAGTTATGAAAAATACCCGGTAAAGATTTTGCTGCATTCACGTCATGTTCTTGAGTTTTCTGGACATAATCAGTAAAATAGGCTATCCACATCGAATGTACTGTTTCAGCCCATCAACGGATGAAGGCAGTTGGCTTCGAGGGGACATGGCAACGGGACCATGGAAATAATGCGTGTATGCAATTGCCTGCACGGACATATCTAGAAAGCGACCTTAAGTATAGTTCGGTGCCTTCTTAAATTGTGTGTGTGCCCAACTATGTGGAGGATGAGCAAGTTCGCAGGTAAACCAACTGGGCTTCAGATAATATATAGACAATCTAATAGTGAGATATCTCCGTCGCCATGGACACCAAGGGACAATAAAGAGACAGACAATTAGGAAAGTGTACTCTCAGGAGATGGACAAAAATGATAGGGTGACAACTCCACCGGTAATTGTTTCCAGTCTACAAACCAATCCACAGTCTTCATATATATATATATATATATATATATATATATATATAAGCCAGCATTTACGATTTAACGAGAGATCTGACAAACACCAGTGGTTAAGCGTAGTCATACTAGTGTGTGAAGGATAATTAAATCACATTAGTTTGTTTCATACTGTAGCAAAAATCCAACTGAAAAATATTTATTATGAAGTTATGAGTAATCGTGTTACGTCACCTCGTTAGCTGATACGAAGAGCAATTGGAAATTGTTAGATGTACCTCGCCAAATGTTTTGCTGCGAGAGAAGAACATCTGACCGTATGTGCGCACCGGCTAACTGAAGGCCGAACGTTAAAACATCGAACTGACCCGTCCAAAAGTGATTGCGTATATGTCTAGGTTATCTGGTTTAATTACACCCTGGAATTATCCATTTCGATAGTGGATAATATATCACGATACATCTCTCATCTCATTCGGCAAACATGTGATTTATGATTGAAAATTATTTCATTAGTCCGATATTCCTGGATAAGAAACAACACACTCAACGTTACTCGTACAGCTACTTGACAGAAAACATGACAAATAATACTTGCTTCAATTACGTTGTCGTTTTCTTTGCGGTGAAGGTGTGAATTAAACCAAATTGACTGTGTTCATTCTGCTAAAGTGGTGTATATATTACCTTGCTTCTACTGCTAAATTCATCGTTGTGTCATTTCCAGTTATGCAATCAACCAAGCTGTTCAACATCCGTCACCCTATAAATGAAGATTCCATACCTGACAACCTAACAACAACAAACCGTTGAATGTAAACAAATTAACGAGCAAAGGGATACACGTTACAAATGCTATACTTTCCTGAAAATATTTTTATACACAGCAATAATCAGATAGTCAGGAGGGTCACACTTCGACAGTCTGAATCGTCTAGTTAATTCACGGTGAAATCAATAACGAACGTGTCCGCGAACCGGTTCTGACTTAAACTTCAGTGTGCTGTCCTAGATAGGACATAAAAACAGACATGTTGATTAGAAACACTACTACATATTAAATGGAAGTGTGAACAATCGAAGGGACTTTTCCGTGCAACATATACTCTCCAGAATATTATTCTACTGAACGGGCTGAACATCAGCCCTCACAATGCACTAACGACGACTATATATTCATAAATCCATATGTAAGTTTTACTACAGAGATAGGAGACAAATTTGAACAGTTTGGTCAAAGTAACAGCAGTTTGCCACGTCGCTTCACATAAGTTGCCCACGTTAAGTAGTACCCATGAAGTTCAACACATGGGATTGAGGCTCACAATCGAATGAATTACGGGATTCAGGTAAAACTCGCAACAAGAGCAAGCCAGCATAAGAATGCAGAGACTGTTAACAAATGTGAGTGATTTTCAATCTATGAAAGACATAACTAGTTTTATCGGGAATAAGTCTATTGCCCAAAAATAAATCTTGCTCTGCATACCTCAGTCGCTGACTCTATTAGACCCAGGAATCGATCGGTGACGCGTAATCGATGGGACCACGTCTGTCAAGTGCAAACGACGGTGGAACGAATCTTTTGAGAACCGAATTGTTCAAACAACGTCAGTAAGTCAACTTGGTCAGTTCTCGAAAAGAGAGACAACATTGAAAGCACTGGTTTAATGAGGTGCCAGTTTACATGAAAACAAACAAGATGTATGCATCAAACCTCACTTACGATTACACTTGGATACCCCAGTTGTACAGATCCAGTAGACAGAATACTTTGTGGTGCCAGATAAACACTAAACAGCGCAACATGTGCATTACAAAACGTTGCAGTGATCAAACTAGAAAATAGTCACTACGTAAGGCGAACAATTTACTGAAGACAATTTAGCCGTTACATCAGTCGAAGTAAGTTGGTGAAGAGTGTGTGGTTGATTGAAAAGAGAGCAGGGGATGGTTCTACAGGCAAGCAATTCTATCGCTGAATTGTCCAAAAGATGGCCTCTTACAGCCAACAAGCAAATGACAGAAGCGAAAAAACAAAAGCGAACAAATTGTCATAACCCATGAAGAAACGGATAAACACGTACGATATAAGTAATATACGGAAAACTCAAGGTTAATTGCAAAAAGACGACGAATAGTATTCATCAGTAAAGAGGTTATCTTTTCGATTTAACTAATACAACAACCTCACAGGATGGGTTCGGATGTAGAACAGATAAAATGAAGAATGGGTGAAACCGTTGGCAGTTGACTGTTTGAGCCTAATCAGTCATAAAGTTGGATAACCATCAACCAACATCAGCGTACAGAATATCATGATGGTTGACGCGTACTTTGGAGCCTGCTCCCTTAAGAAAATGAACGCATTCCTTGCTTTCGTTTAATTGTGTCTTTCAATTGTTCACCTGTCGCCAGTTTAGCTCAAGTTTTGATATTCACTGATGACTCATGGAAACCAAATAATTGTCTCGAAGTTATACAATCATTCTACGAAAACACACTGGAACGCTAATCATCTAAGCAACATGGAGATGCTAGTGAAACTCTCCGAAACGAATTCTCAGTCATTCCATTCCAATTGTCATCTTAATTAATCAACTACGTCCTTCTCAGAATTGCCAATTAAAAATGCTTCTCACTCATTCCCTGTGACGTTGGTGTTTACGGAACGTAACAATATGCTGTGCTCTCTATCCGAGGTTAATTGGCTTTGGCAGAACCGGTTGTCTGCACCAGGTAGGACACAACAGTACCTTCTTTTACTGGAACAACTGCTAACTAAAGGATATCGCAATTCATTAAAAAGCTTGACTTACAAATTGTTTTAATAAACAGACAAAAATTCCAGACACGTTTCCGAATCAAAAGTTACTCTAAGTTATTTGTGTATAGCGCCTATCGCTGAGTAATTTACTATCATACCAATCGACTTATGATCAATCCATTGTCATTAATTAACTCAACCACCTAAGGTTTTTCGAGACACATTTTCAACTTTTCTACAGAACACAAAGTCTACAGTTGACTAACGTGTGGTAAATTTGATTGATGTTTCACCCGTGATCACCCAATTAGTTTGCTTGGTTCATTGATACATTTCCAACATTCCTTCTTGAGATTCACTCCCGCGTCAGTCACGTATGAAGCCGGTATGACGTGATTCGTTTGTACTGTGTGTTCTTGGCAAGCACACTGGACCCTTGTGTTATTGAAAGTGTACCAGCAGAAAGAGCAAAAATATCTATGTAATCTTAAAAGTAGTGACCTACAGATTTTTTAAAAGTTGGTTTGTAACTCGTATTGCAAAGTACCTGGGATATGAATACACATACATGTAGCAACGTAATTATATACAACCTTTTAACTACTAATAGATGCATCCATAAAGTGCAGAGCTTGAGATGATACCCCCATTGATAGCAATGGTTGTTGGTTTGATTCCCAGCATGATCGTTTTGGACTGTACACCGCTAACGTGTTTCGTAATAGACTGACTGGTAGACGCCCTTCCCAGCCCGGAACTAATGATGAATACTTACCTTTGAAAAAGTTTTTAATAATCATGAATTCTGACACGAATGGAGTGTATCACATAGATTACACGATACACATGTTTAAAGATGATTATAATTTCCAATTAACTTTCCTAAAATATAGGAGTTTCATTTTGTTTCTATCATGTTCATACTGTGAATGAGAAAGATGAATGTGTTTCGCACTGTTGATTATCGGAGCTCATTACTTGGGCAGGTTATGACTGACCACTGCCCCCATACAAGGAAGCAGTGCAGCATACATTGGCCTGTATTTACTAACCAACAAGGAAAACCGTTCAAATATTCATACAACGGTGAGTGGAAAGCATTCAACTGTACACAAAATGGAAAATATGTTAGACCCACGAGGTCACTGGGGTTTGCAGTCGATAGACAAGAGAATGTTACAAGAACACTTTGGCTGACGCCCTCTATAGCGGCTGTTTCGTTCAGGTGGCGAAGTTATCCCAGGTGTTGGGGGCGAGTCTCGTCTTTAACCATGTAAAAAGATATCAGTCTAACACCCATGCATTTGTGAGACAACAAAATAAACCACGAAAACCTTATTTTGAGAAACTGAGTCAGCTAGCCTATACTGAAATAATTCCAAACTAACGATTCGCCTTGGCTCAATTACACTATAAAGCAACTGATATATTTATCATATGATCAGCCGTCGTCAGATTTATTCCAGATTATGTCGCCGCATTGATGGCTCAATTCAGCGCGCGATACACAGAAAGGATACGTGGAATGGTCAGTATGTTCACTTCAGTAGTTTTGTACCGCTCGCCTTGAAAAGGAATCTAATTAACTGTTTGAGGGGCAGAGCCATAAGAATTTGTACAGACGACACAATTACGGAAGAATTGGCGGTCATACGTACGATATTCATACAAAATGGATACCCGGAAAGATTTATAGACAGAGCAATGCAAAAGCGGGGTGACAGAGACCAGCTGCACCTAGTAGAAAAGAAAACCGTACACATCGGATTACCTTTCAAGGGCGATACGTTAGCCGAAACTATCACGCGTAGGCTCACAAACACAATTAATGCGACATTTTACGCTGCTAAGTTGCGTGTCCACTTCACATCCAGTCCGGTTTTGTACCCATGCCTAAAAGATAAAGTGCCTGTTTCTGCAGCCTCATTTTGTGTATACTCATTTACTTGTTCCTGTGGAACCAGTTATGTTGGCCGCACGACCAGACGCCTATCTGAACGGGTCCGGGAACACCACCCAGCTTGGCTCAACAGTGGAATAACGAAATCGGTCAACAGCGCCATACTATCGCACCTGGTGGATTCCAACCATTATGTTAATGTGACGGATGCATTTCGCCCTATCTACCGAGTTAAGGTCACCCAGTCGAGGGCGGTGAGGCATAGAATTCTGTCCACAGCGGACGCTATTGGAATTCGTCTGTTTAACCCACCCCTGTGCGTCCAGAAACGTTTTGTTCAGACTTTGGATCTGCCTTGGCCATCCCCCCACCCTGTTAGCCTGTCAAGAACCACTGTTCAAGTGGGTACTTGATGCAGTATGACATTCAGTTGACTGACTTCATAAACCACCCGTCCATGTTTACCCCCTTCATGATCCCCTTGTAAAATGTGATATAAATGTGATGTATTTAGCCTGATGATGAATCACTGAAAACGAGCTTGTTCGCTACACTGTATTTTTCATGACTACGTTGGGGATTTTTACGCGATTATTCCAGATTGTTAATCCGGACCGAACGTTCTGCACCTCGATGTTGGGAAGTCTACGTGACACCAAGATTAAATTGTACTGAGTGAATTAGAAGTAGTCCGGGTTGTTCAGAATGCATGCAAGATGTTTACGCGCATTCGCACCATCTGAGCATACGCGGTTTCTGTATGTCAATCGGGATTTCTAACTGATCTGATTGAAACGTTTTTCCTTATCTTCACCGGTCGGTCGGTTGCCGAACGACCCTTTACACTTCGTCTCACACGAGTGAACTCAAACAATTGGACTACGTTCCGCATCAGAAGTCATACCAACAACCGTTCACCGACCGATCGATTGATCAGCATAGGCTGCGGCGAAGGGATCCGACGGCGTTTCGCCTATTGTTGTTGATTGGATGAGCAGGCTGTGGAACTATTTGTTGAAATTTACTGTCAATGGTGAGGTTAACATGTGGTTCTCCCAAACATTAGAGATCATGAGTGCGGTTGTAACAGAGGAGCCGCACTGTGGACCAAAGTACTCAAAAGAAATTCCGGTAGTACTGCAGTGTTTCGATTGAGATATCGGGTCATATGGTGATTGGGAAAGTGCACCTGAATAATGTCTGACTACCACCCAGACCATTTGTGGAATTCCGTGAACGAACTAGAGGTTGGTAGAACAGCCTTGATAACAAAATTGGCAAAAGAGCAACCGATGATGCTGATACCAATTCCGGATGATGACAGTGTACTGGAACTACCGCAAGTTATGAAACTTACTTTCTGAGCGTTTACTGTGGAGAAAATCTTCAAAACCAAACAATTAAGAATTCCGTGATTAGGTAAGTAATTTTGTTTTCATCAAGCCTGTTTTCAGGACGCAATTCACAAATGATTAACTAAACACACCAAACATTAACTTCACAGCGTGTTTTTGTAAGCTTACCACGAGTACGTCATACTTTCATCAGTACGTATGGTTGGGTGTTGTGCTACTTCTCAACCAGATGGAAATATTTTGATAGATAAGATTGGATTTTTAAATGAACTTGGAGATAGAGAAACAGTCTATGTGATGTGATTCAAACGAGCAAAACATTCTGTCAATGGCTAACAGGCGGTGTATTCCTGAAACTGACAGTGTTCTGGAAGAGACGAGTGTTTCTAAAGCTATCCGACCACTCTGCAGTGCTTTTGCAACGTAATAGAATGCTTGGTCTCATCAAAATTGCATAGCACGAGCAACACTCACGCACAAATGCGCGGTCGTCATCTGTGACATATACACAATTCACGTTCTGTGAAGGATCACTATGTCTGGAATTCGACGTTCTCTTAAATTCATACTGTGGAAATCGTAACAAAACCCAATCAATGTGAACAAAAAGACGGATTGTGATAGGTAGGAAGCCGAACTGTTGAAACCATTTGCAAACGACAAGAAAACCGTACTTCCACAAACAGGACAATTAGAAAGAAATGACAGTTCTGAACGTCTCTCCAAAAAGTCATGGACCTAAAACTGAGATTGCCAGGATTGATGCATTATGCGGACACTGTAACCGAAAACCCTTAAATCAGGCCACGTACAGAATGAGCTTACTGCCTTTCTTGTGCCTCTTAACACATTATGTCACCCATCTGACGGAAATTTACAAGTAAGCAAAAATGAATTGCGGAATTTAACCATCTGGACAAATCAATCAAACTCCACGTTGAGTTATCGGGATGGTAGACTTAGCGCGCAGAGGATAAGCGACTAGGCATCTGCGATGCAGTCCACGCATGTACTACTCATAGAATGCGGCTCAAATCCCCAAGTTATATATCCCGGGGAGATGGCTACTCCATGGGGGGCATGGCTAATTCTGCTGGAACTCACAACTACCCCACTATCCAAATCAGTCAGTTCATATATTCGTGGTATCATGGGGACAAGGCAAGCGGGAAGTGAACTGCTTGCTCTCTGGGGTTTAGTCACTTAACAAATAGCTTACCTTCACACGACTGGTAGTAACAGCATATCTGGATCTCAAAGCGTCCGAGGCCGACGTGATCAGAGAACAGTGAGCTACCTCACCTACCTACAAGTATCACAGAACCAAGAGATGATTGTATACTTCTTCTATTATTTTTTTTCTACATATTTTCGCACAGTTCACTTTAAAACGCTCTGCTTATATTTGGTTGGTAGTTTCAAACAATGATTATCGTTGGCTTGATTATAAGGAAGATCTCATTCAAAAGCGGGGAGGTAGTATAATTGTGTAAAACTTGATAACGAAATCCGTGTGGCCACCCAGGTCAATACAATCCCATCGCGAAATCGGTTACAACCGCTGCCTACTTCTTGTGACAGTGAACCTGAGTAATAACTCGTATGGGTTCGAGGGGTGGGAGAAGAAAATTCGTTTTGCTTACTATTCAGTGAAGTGAACGGCATAAAGAGAGTCATGGTGTTTGAGAAGATAGCAATTCAAACGCGAATAATTGAAACCGTAACTTGTACTTTATGCGAATAAAGGGCCAGAGTCGACATAATACAAGGCGGGGGGGGGTTATCATGTGGGAGTAGGATTACACACCAAGTGGTTTTTAATCCTAGTGCATTCTCAGGAGAAAAAAAGGGTATATCTGTAAACCAGCTGCCTACAACAGTGATGCATCTTCTGGTCGCACTGGTCCATTCTCTAAGAATTATTTGAATGAATTATGCTATTGTCTTTTAATGGAAAAGTATTTTCTAAATTTTCTATAAACAATCCCAGAATAATTGGTAATCAGTTCGTTCCTAACACTGAATGATGATGATGTATGAAAATTAAAAATCAAAAAGCCTTTCGAACGATTTTAAACCACTCTATTGATTGTTGCGATCACATGATTGACACAATTAACACGCACACAGAATACACCACCTGATATTCTTAGAGAAGGATTTATTCCAAAAAAATCTTTACCCACAGGATATTTAGACTCCATTTGTCCACCAGGTATATCCGAGAATGTAGATGGACACACAGGTCTTTTGAATGCCGGAAAGTAACTAAAGATCATTGTTATTCACTGAAAAAGGTAGTAAATGCTAGTGCCATTTATTTAGTAAACGTATTAGCTACGGACAGAGACTAGAATAATTTGTGGCAAACCTGCGGATGTGGACGATGAACGTAATTGATTTATGCACATAACGAGCCTAACTGAAACGAACTAACACACAATGAGGTTGTCGAATTCGAAACATAGCTTCAACAAATCGTGACCAAAATGCGAGATAAGAGAGAAGCGAAATTGCTTAATCAAATCAATCCAATTAAGCCGAAGGCGGAATTTCCGAAAAACCCCGAACGGTACACGCATAACTTTTCATCCTTAACACTGGATAAGCCTTCTCTTGAAGTATTGTCATCATGACCAAAATTTTGCTACCCTACGCGTAGGTTTAGACACCTAGATTTTGAGATTCAGTTTGAGAATCTTTATGATCAGTTGAGTGATCTTCAGCCATCATCAGATTTAAACGTAGAAATGTCCAATCTTGTTATCAATACCTTACTCAAAAATCAGTAGTTAGGAACTTACTAACAAGGGAGCATCTATCTGCACCTGCATCTCTAAGGCGAAACGAAAAGATCATAATATCCAAGTCTGATAAAGGCTCAGGAGTTGTCATTCTCGATAAGACTGACTACCTGAGTAAAATGAACTCGTTGCTAGGATGTGAATCATGTGGCAACAATAACCGATCAGAAAGTCGAGCTTTTACTACAGAAACCAAACAGCAATTTGAATTTAAAGTTCCGGAATGCTTTTTCAAATTTTTCACCACAGCACACATTACTGTCCTGAAATAGGCCTATTTGACTGTAAATTTCAGCATACAATCTAAAGCAAGCATAAAGTTGTA
>LUCH01002102.1:29259-93764 GCA_013368495.1 Paragonimus heterotremus
TCTCTCAAACACAACTAGATTTCATTAAATCGCATTAATACAGCATCAATACAGCTTAATTGTGATTGAATTTTTGTGTATAAACATGAAACAAATTACAATCAACCATTTTTATCGGAACCCTTCTGTCATTAACTAGTATAAGGATTGATTTTCCCAATCGAACCTAAGTGAAGTGTGTAAAATAAAAGCTTCTATGGATAAACGGGAGGCATTTCCATAAAACAAAGTTATTCAACTTTTCTTACAAATCTGCGCAAGTGTCGACACCAGCTATATTTGTGTTCAGTCCGAAGTTCAGTTCGCTCGAAGCAAAACAGGACAGTTTGGTGTAGATTTTTCAACGTCCAACATCAGAGTACACTGTCTTTTCAATGAATGACAGAATGTGGGAGAGAAAATGCCCCCAAAAAATTCAATAAAGAAACAAAATGAGGTTAGAAAAAGCATGATTCTATTGACAAACAATCCAATTTATAAGTGGTCTGCTAAAAACAACCTTTTGTTATAGGAAACTAGTGGAAATCAAAAGGCTATTCTCATCCTACGCCTAGATTCCTCCTCCTTAATCAGGAAAACTGTATGCTACTCGTCTGATTAGATCATCGTAGAGTGTGCCCATAACCAACTACTGGAGCTGAGGATGAGGATGTTGAGGAATTGATAGGAGCCTAAAGCTCAAGTATTTGTGTTTGCTACACTGTCGAGTTTTTGACTAGCGTGTTGTACCAGTGGTGAACTCGTAACAAGTTTGTACTTTTCATTTCCCCTTTACAAGTGTACCGTCGGTCACTAGAACTGTGCAAGCACTTTGTGTTCACTTGAGACCAATATAGAGTCTGTCACAGGGAACACTGTCAGAGTTAATCACACGACACGAACGGGACGTGCACACTGACTAACTGCATGTTTCTTCACCAGTACTGACCTTGCAAAAACCTTTGCTACATGTTGATTTGTACCGGCCAACATGTTGAAGTCGACTGTATGAATGTCTTATTGATGAGCCTTCTGTAGATAAACAAATGACAAACGGCCTTCAAATGTGTGCAATACAGTAGTTACCAAGGTGACAAAAGCAACAACAAATGAATCTGTTCCCTCTGCACACTTGAGTCAAGGTATAGTTAGTTTGAGCATGGGAAATGTACTTCAAGTGCATCGGGCGTGTTTGAATCGGACGGGTTGAAAGCCGTTTGTGCAAGTGGGATTGTTCAGCCAAGAAGGCAGGCGAGGGAAGTGTTATGAAATTGAATCAGACAACAATCATAGACAAAAATTCGTACGCATTTGTAATTCCAGAATGCAGGAAGTGTAAAAAAAACACAATTCTGTGGGTGGAAAACAACACGTCTTGCCTGACTGCTCTTTAAAATTTTTTGTTTATCCAGCTAGATATTCTGAGAGTGTACTGATCCCACCGGCTAGACTACTCACGGAGTGTAAAGTCTAATCTATCAACTTCCCCACGGTGACTTTGCCTCTTAAGAATTTTGTTCGGACCCCATTGTGACAGTGACACGATTAAACGGTCGCGTGTGATTAACCAAGGGAACTACGTCATTGTCTGCTGTTTACCCGAGAGCCCAACTGACGTGCAGAGGTTCGTGATGGTTTGAGCCAACATAAAAGGGAAAACTACCCTTACCGATAAAATACTGCAACCGGAAAGGATTCCAACCAGATGCAAAGTCAAACATATCAGTTTTGACAGTTTGTCACAATATTTAGCTCGAAGCAAGGCCTTTCTGTCTCGCTGCTTACCATTGTGTGTATTTAGCATATAACGGGACACCTGAAGCCCTAGTGTAGTGGAGTTCGGCGATCGTATTATGCTACTGATACCGCGGCTATTCAGTAACAGATGCAGGGCGTATTTTTTGACAACCTACAAGCCACAAGAAGACTGCAAGAAGGATCATCAAGGTGCAGCATCACCCATAACAGTCCATGCTACGCAGTGGAACTGAGCACTGACATCTGTGCTAGCCGAGACTGTCTGAGGCTGAATACTGCGTGCAAATGAGTGGTTTTGTGACAGGTCTGGTTTACATGCTTAACCCGTGTATTGCTCTGTCGAATAAATAACCCTTGTGCCATCCGCGTTCTTGGATCACAACACTAGTAGGACAAATGAACCTAATCACGAACTAAGACTGGAACAATTCATCCCTCACTGTCCTCTTTGAGTTGAATCAGATTTCGTGAATATCTCGGAAATACTTGGCGTGATAATTGTTTACAAACAAGGACAGACATAAGTTACGAATGACATTTCCAGAAAAAATATAGAAGTGCTGGGACAAACCTAGTTATGATAGAGTTACAAATCTAGCTGACAAAATGCAGCTCAGTTATGTCGAAGTCAATTGAAACTGTGGATCAATTTTTGACAAACGACTGTCAAAATCACCTGCTAATGAACTGATGTGCTCCATAGACGTTCAGTCACTGTTTACGAATGTCCCACTACACGAGACACTTGATTATATTTGTGAGCTCATTGAAAACAGCACACTACTGTACCCCTACCTAGTGATATGCTGAAGGAAACTTCATTACTGTGCACTGAAAACGTCAGCTTCCGTTTCATTGATCGGTCCTATCGTCAAATAGATAGGATAGCCGTGTGGAGCCCACTAGGGCCCATCTTAACAGACTTTTTCATGTCGCAGATTGAGCACGGGTTAGCGGCAGACGCAGCAAATCTGTCATGCTACAAACGTTATGTTGATGATACACTAGTATGCAGTCGTTTCAAACAGGCAATAGATAATCTAGTGCGACGTTTAAATGGTTGTCATCTAAACCTGAAGGTAACATGTGAACTTGAAGCTGCTAATTGTTTACCGTTTCTGGACATTCTCATAAATCGCCGGGAAGATGGTTCTATCAAAACAGCTATCCATAGGAAATTCACATGGTCCGGTCAATACCTGAACTTTAGTAGTTTCACACAGGTCCAGCATAAACGCACAGTAGTAAATACAATATTCACAACAGCAAGACGAATCTGTACACAGGATAGTCTTGGAAAAGGAATTAGACTTGATCACCTCTGTATTACAATTCAATGGGCACAGTAGACCAAAACCACCTCCGGATAATGTGGTCATAGTGAGAAAAAAAGAAGGTTTATATGGAACTGCCTTTTAAATGTGATTATAACATACATCAAACAACTTAACGATTAATGAATTCGATTAAACGAACGTTTAACGTAGCGGAACTCAGTGTACTAACCCGGACCCAGAAACTGCCTGTCCCTACAATCAAAGAAGATCAGACTGTCGATGCCATCTCACACTGGGTCTACCAGTTTACATGTAACCGCAAAGAAAGTTACATAGGCAGAACCCAGAGGTGCTTGATCTCCAAAGTAAAGGAACATTTGATTGAGTGGATGCAAAACTCTGGATTACAGAAGAAGGTTAATGTCTTTGAAACACGCAAGTAACCAACATCCGCAGTCGCAAGACACGTCCTGACCACTGGCCACTTTATCGACCCAGATTGTGCATTCAAAATCCTATTACGTCACTCGAATCCAAGATTCTTGTGGTTTGCTGAAGCTGTCGCAATCAGTCGACTATCCACCCTACCCCCTATCTGTTCGATATAAAAAAACGGTTTCGTGTTATTGTAAGTATAGTACTGATGAACCAATACGAAATGCTTGCATCTACCAGTTTTCGTTTTCTGACTGTTTTATTCAAGATCACTTGAGTTTGTCAAGAACGGCTAATTTTGAACATGTTCAATTCACCCAGTTGTTTAAAGATTTACCAGTCGGCACAAAAGAGGGAAATCTTGCTTTATTGTGCGTACAGATGAACAATAATAGTTGTTAGACGGTTCAAAAACATGAAAGCCGCGTGTTTCACTATAAGGGAAACAAAAACTGAATGTGACAAAAACACTGGCAAACGGCCTATTAAATTGGCGCATTTCGACACACGGGATCAGTATGCTGTTAAAGCAAACAACAACACGTTGATAGTGGAAATCGATTATTTACACTGCAGATAGACAATAGCAAGAAAGAATCATTATCTTGTAGTGGTGTGCTAACAAGGAAACTGAGAAAACTCTTGAATACATGTTCGTTTTGTAAACTATCGTACATCACGACCGTGAATGTTGTGTTTTAGAGTGATCAGAATGGAACTTAAAACAAGATCTTTCCATTTGAAACTCAAACTAAACAGACTGACTGTTTCCTGGTTACGTGGCAGAAAGCATACCTGGCGTGTTGAAAGGTTCCGAGACAGCAGTCAAGTTCCTAAGTAGATTCTTGTAGAGTCAACTCATTACTCTCTTTAGGTAAGAATTCATCCTGATCCAGATGACCCACTCAGCTGACTGTCATCGAGTAATTTCAGTTCGATCTAAGTCAACCTGTTGAAAGGAATCGTAGTAAGAAAAAGAACTTTTGGATGAGACTGTCGACCGGAATTTTAGGACAAAATGTAAACAAAGCATAATTTCCTAGTTTGCTTGAAAATAATTGTAATTGCCCAGTTGTTAACAGTCGAGTCTGTGGAATTGATACTGAATTATGTATTGGCACGCTCATCATCTAGTCTAATGGAATTGAATCAATTTAGTGGGTTATGCCCATGTAGGCCAGCACTGACAGCCGTTTTTCTGTTTTATCTACAAATTTCTCAAGCACTTCTCTGAATGACCTTGCATCCTTTTGGACCGCTGGTCGTCATCACATGGATAGGAACGCAATTTTGGACGACTAGAGAAATTATCAGTGGGGCAGCCCAAAAACGTGGGTCCCTCAGTACAAGCTATGGTGCATTCTCAACTTATTTGACTGTGACGGTGTACAAAAGAATTTAGAAAAAGAAAGAAAAGAACAATGAGATATTCATTTACGGTGGAATACTGCGAAAACACATACATGCAATGTTAGATTATGCAACTGAAACGTCTTTCTAAATCCATCTTCCATGAACACTTAAAGGTATCTAATATGTACCGAATTTCGGGTTGAAAGTCACTCACATTTCATCCCAGCTTTCACAATCATACAGACTTCCTAGCTAGCCTCTTTTGAAAAGAAGCACTGGGCTCGAGTTTCTCTTTCATCAGAGCTGGTCATTGGCACTGCCAGGAGTAGAACTCCGGTCATGCTTCTTGAGGCAACGGTACTGACCAGTACATCAATGACCTCGTAATAAGCACGACCGAATTATCATATCTAAACACTCAGTCACTCGAGTCTAGTACTTCTTTTTGAAACAGGTTCAGTGGAAAGTTCCCCCGAATTCGGTCGAATGTGAGTGATGTTCGAATCGAAATCAACCAAACCGCAGATTATAACAACAACGATGACGTATCCCCCGCAGTCATAAACAGTGCTGTTCTATAGAAGTGAGAAAACGAGAACATACCCCATATGTTTCTTCGTTATCCCAGAGTGACGTGACTCGTTATTTTGTAGCCTTTAGCTGGCGTGAGCGAACCAAAAACCATACAAAAGAACATTTTTTCGGTTACCTTGAAGAAGATATTTTGTTTTCAGTATTTTAATGGTAGTGTTAAATCGCTGCTTCCGATTTAAGTTAATGCAGTCAACAATGCAGCCGGTTTAACAGGACTACGTTCCAAGATCAAAAAACATGAGAAAACGCGATCGAAGGGTTAGAAATTTATGCGATGCTATAAAAAAAATGACGATAACAGTGATCTCCTATCTAGTACGTGGATTAACTGGATACTCAGACTATCCAGCAGAAAAAGGCGTTCAAAACTGAGCAACCAAAAACGAGTTCCCAAATAACCATCAGTCAACGAGAAATTAGTTCATTAAATAATCGGGCACAGATGAAGGTGAGAGTGTGTCAAATAATACAACAGTAACTCTATACGTGCAAAAGGATAAATAATGGATGTATTAAAATTGGCTTTCTACAAACAGACCAATAAGACCTCAACGAATTCAACGTTCTGCTTCGTACCAAACATAGAACGACAAAAGTACTAGAAGAATTTAAATAAATCCAACAGATAGTTGAACTTGTTTGATTCTGCGTCCTCTAATCTTAAGTTAACCCAGTCACACTGAAATGAAATCACTTGTATCGATGTGGATTCTTTAGAAACGGACATTTCTTATAAGGCTTCCTAATTTAGCACATCGGTGTTGTTGTTCGTAGCCGCAGAACCACTAGCGTTGGGACCACAAAAAACTACTGGACTCGGAACTCGTTCTTAGACAAATACTCATTGTAATTTATATGAAACCATGCCACAACAATCATACATATCATTCTAAACATCTGGTATATCTCTGCATCTGTTTTTGGCCATAAAGAACTAAGTTATTTGGTAAAACTTGACTTAATATATGGACGCTTTTCTGTCTGTTGCTCCCAGTACCCGGGCTTGCGGATGACGGGAATCATCAATAATTCCAATGAATCATTGTTTTATTTTCACGCCATTCATTCATTCGGATCTGTTGGGTACTTGTGTTGTTTCTAGTATTCAGGAAGACTGTTTGAAGACCACAACGTGGGCCCATAAGTGATGACGACAAAACTACAACCAACCATAAGTGCCGTGGTTACCCTGATGTTGTTGGTCCGTCCAATGTCAACCAGGAGAGTCTTTCGCAGTTCACACACAGCTGACAAACTTAATGCGAATGGTACAACACTGTTTAATATCACCTAAACAATTGCTTTACTTACTACTGTGGTAATTGTCAGTAAACCTATTTCTCATTACAGTTGTTTTATTACATTACTGACTATAAGTTGTACAGTTGTGCTCGAGAGATAAATTAGCTGCTTTGCTCAATTCGGCTGTTACTACTATTGCATGGAAGCTAGCTCTGAGGTTGAGCTAAGTTATATACTTCATTTATGTATTACTTGAACCACCACAACTACTTTCTATAAAAGTACTTGTAACTCAGACTAAAGCCGCAGCTATATCCACAGCTCCCTACCAAGACTAATATTGGGTTCCAGCCAGAACCTTACCTAATATTAATCCTAGGGGGTTCAATTGCTACAGTACTAAACACCACTTAAATAATGAGACAGCTAGCTGCATACTGCTCGATTCTGTTTAGTGATAGTGTCACCCGTAAAATAGTTTCTGTTGTTTGTTTCTTAACTATGTACATTTACCGACCGTTTTCTAAGATCTTCGGATGATAACCAAACTTGCAGGCATACTGATGACTTATTGATGAACCTCCTCTGTAGAACACAAAACGCAGTCGTTGATGGCACTAAGTAGTTACTCCCACTCAGATAGTTGTTGTGTCTGCGAGTTGTTTACTTTCTTGAATTCACCTTGTGATATTTGAAAATTCCTGCGCACTTCTTAATACGACAGTTCGTCGTGGAAATGCCCAAATCTGTTCCGAGTGTAAACGGGTTCTCATGGTCACTCAAGGACACTCAATGCTAAAATTGGTTGAATGAGATAGGATTTAAGTAGACACTAGTAGTTACATCCCTCACAGATTTGTATATACATTTCGATGGTAAACCAGGAACGTAGACTGACGGAGTTCTGAGATTTCACTGGTAGTGACCATACCAATAAACCAGTGTAGTGTAGATGAATGATCTCACCATACGACTCGTTAGTAGTCAGGCAGAGGCACGTATTTGGGTATTGAAGTAATCGACGAAGAATAAGAAGGAGAAGAGTGGCGTGCATTCTGACGGGAAAAGGTGTTTCACGTACATGAACTTGACACTGGAGGCTGTGGTGTCTGTGGATTAGATTTGTGTGAAACTGAGTGTTTTTGTTTTAGCTGGTTTCGAAGCATATAATCCGTGTGTTGATTTTCCGAATAAACAATCGTCCTGCTGTCCGTGTATCTGGCTTACAACCCTAGCGTGTTATTGTGATCTTGGCATTCCATGTTTGTCTTCTGTTATTTGTGCTGTATTCGACCATAATGTATTTCAATCCATGTAACATTCGAAATTGACAACTTTGAATAGCCGTAGATATGATTCTAAAACTGAAACTCCCCATGCAAGTAATTATGAAAAGACTAACAACTGGTTACAGAAAGCAGTTTCTTTTCATGAAACAAAAAGCCGCATTTATGGATGTATAACAGTATTAAAGAAATCACATTCTGTCATTGGCTGATCACACTGACACACCCAAAGTCACAAACTGTAAGTTGATTGGTTCAAAACGTATTCAGTAACTTGATAACTAAAGGGAAGTGTAACATCGAGGCTTTTCATCCAATCCTGATGTGGTGTCTTCAAGGCGACATTTAGATTGGTCTCTTGTTAGACTTTCTATTTGGTCGTGGTTTGTACATGCAGTGAATTGAGTAGACTTTCACCACAATTTACTAACCCTATAAACAGAGATTACATAACTTTACAAAAATTCGTGTTTTATCGTTTCCGACTGACTCACTTGCCGAAAGCCGATCTGAACAGAGCTGTCTTTTGTTTGCCCGCTTGCACAAACTGGTTAAAAATGACGGAATGTCACTGAAAAACGGTGGTCACAAGCTGAACAAGATAGGAAGTTATTAAATAACAAGTGACTGATTGCCGCAAAATTGATCGGAAAAGCCAGAAGGAGAAGTAATGACATGTGACCCTCGCTTTGCTTGACTTTATACATTTCCAAGATGTTCAACATGGTGCCAGACTCAGGAGACCTTTGAAAATGGTTGTATAACAAAAATTTCATTCCGTCAATAATTCTTTGACACGAATGTGAGTTCGCCACCCCCGTCCACGTGAAACCCTGTATGATGCTATGGATATGGCGTACAGTCTGATGAGACCATAAAGAAGGTGTCGGATTGAGTAAAACCTGTTAAACAATAAAGAAGTGACCGGTCTGATCACATGACGCCTCCCCATAAAACATCTTTGTGATCACCTGAGTACGAAATTAGATATTCATGTTTCCAGACACATAACAGCACACAAAAAGCACATTGCATGGTATACTAATAATAGATTATGAACAGTCGATGAATTAATGTCCGATAGGAAGGGACCATTTTTATCTTTCTACACGAGATCCGCAGTCTTCAACTACTTAATGCAAATTTATATTTGTTACGTTGTATAACATCTGAATAAGATTGCCTGATGCTCGTAACACTATATCCAGTCGGGCGAAGTGATCAAAGACGACTGATCTTGAGAAAAGATCAGAAAAACAAAATATAACTGATAATGGGCAAACGAAGCAACTCAGTTAGGTAGAATGCAATGAATGGAATGCGGAAACCATATACTACCACCTCCGGTTTGAGCTAGCCCAGTACTACCAACTGCTCGAGTCTGTTTAACCTAAATTACGAGTTTGTGGGTTGCCTTTCACTTACTGAACTAACAAGTTATCAATCGCCTAAAATTTGTTCACTCTCCTCATGGAGAATCAGCGAGTTTACTGTTCAGCGTGAATTTACTAATATGCCTTCAACTCTGTGATTAGACTTGGCCTTCACCTGTTTTTTTGTCATTGTTATGCAGTACAATACCTACATATTCTATTACTGCTAGAATCCTGAGTCCCGAACAGAAGGGACCAATGATAATTACTTCCCACTCCACAGCTACATGAATGACACACCCAGGATCGATAACTGCTGCATTCCAATTGGTCAGTCAGTTTGTCTATTTGCTACCGGACTTTTAATATACCGTGTAGTTAGAAATCTGATGACTGATGTATACAGGTCTGAAAAACCATGACTATTAGTTTTGGTTAGTAAAAGTGGGAGCTGACTGGTGCATTGCACAGCTTAAGACATCTCCCACATACGTGTACACTCGCGCGACTTACACGCAAACATGGCGACACAAACATTTTGGCATGCAAATTCATACGGTTGGTAGGCGATGAAACACGTTTGTGTCAACAGTGGTCGTACGATCAGGGGGATCTTTCCATCCCGTACATTCCTACGTGATAAGAAGCGGTAAACTGAACATTTGTGACTTTTACCAGACAGCACAGCACACACACCAGTGACGAATATTTTCCAGTTACTTATGAGTAACAGGGGAGTTTGGTTGATATACAATGAACATCGCTCAGTTACTTCCAGCTGTCAGGTTCCTATTCACTTTCCAGACAGCTGCATTTGAAGAGAAAGCACTATATCCAAGTTTTGTTGTCCTTGAGGCTCATCAATCTTACTTACCCTTGGCATGCCAGGACGTTCAATTCCGACCAACCTTTTACGAGGCAACTATGTTTTAATCACCGAGCCTTTGACCGCACATTGAGCAAGGTAAAGTAGTCATGTGCAATCGCTAGAAAAAATACCCGAATGTACACAAAATAAGCGACTGCATGTGATGCTTAATTTCTATCAGGGAGACCCCGACTATTTATCAGTACTAAATAAGTTACTCAAAAAAATTTAAAAAATTCTGGAATTTCAACATTACTGGGAATTTCTAACACGGGAGTCGTCGGGTGGATTTAACGGAACGGTTATTGTGTCTTCTGTTGAGACGATCGAGCAATCTAAACGTTACTCACAAGCGAATGTGGTTGAGGGGGTTTACGTGAGGCAATTCAGTCGTATCTAATAACATATCAGTGGCACACGATTGAACGCGGTTGACTAGTAAACGTGACTCAAGGTCAGATCCCAGTGTTGGAAAGATAATTACTACTGGCTAGCTCTGAAGGAGTGAGCCCTGAGTACAGTGCTTTTTTCCTAAAGAAGATGGTTGGAAATGTTTGTTGAGCGGATTTCGAATTTTATGACATACCCACTGGGATGTGAAGAGGATCGGACCAGTTGCCAACAAATTTCCAAACGTTAAGAAACGGTACTGAACCCTTCAATCAGCCATTTCAGGAATTATGTTTCGAAGTTAAGTTTTGATTAGGCTTATGTGTGTAGACTTTGTAATGTCCACTGATGTAAGTACAGATAGTGTACAGCTGGTACAGAACGACCTTTCCTGTTGCCATATGGATTGATAGTGAACAAAACAGGCAGTGTCAGTTCACATCGACTAGGTAGCTTCGGTCGGAAAAACAAACATATGGCCCTCGTTCTTAATTCACCGCACGTTTCCTACGTCTATTCGTTTCTCGGTATCGTACGTTTAGCATAACATTGTCCTTCGCCATTGATTATTGTACTGGCCAGTCAGTCTGCACATAAACGTCCGTCACATCTTCGACATACTAAATACCATGACTGGCTGGACAAAAATTGCCCTATTCGTTTATTCCGAAACTGTTCCGAAGACGACTGTGTTTACGTTCTCCGCTAATCTCACTTAATCTTTTTTGCCCATTGTTGAAGAACTTCTCGATGTGTTCGTGTTTTATTTGCCGTGTCAAAGGTAACTGCAACTGAGATTCGTAGTTCTGGGAAGCATTCAGTGAAACTGGTCACAAAGGGCTTCTATTAGATTAATGTCTGGTGATCGAGCATGCCAAGATAAGCAATCAATATTCTGAGTATCCGGATCTCTGTACGGGATTACACTGATAGACCGGGGCGTTAACGTCCGTTCGTCCCGTTTAGAATGCACTGGATCTGAATGTTTGTTCATTAAGTCATCGTGACTCGAACTAATCACAGTGTGATCAGTAAAGATCAACCTGGGTCTTCTAGTGGACCAGGTTGTTCGAGACTCAATAGCATTACCATGGTTTCCTTTGATCGAACAGTGTGGTTTTCAAATATTGTCAACTGGTTACTAGCCACTGGCGGGCTTCTGTCATTTCATGCAGTTTCAACTTTCAAAGTACAGTTGGCCGTGTTATATCCTCATATTTCGTCATTCAAACCGTCAACAATCTCACTTACTGCGTTCTTGAGGTTAAATGCTGAGCTCTAAATGTTTTTTATCCTAAAAGGTAAACCGGTGGCTGAGTGAACGAGCTATTTTTAGAAAAGGCTAAGGAACCTACGGGAACCGAGAAGTAATACCAACATTCTCAACAACAAACAAGCACATAAACAAGTGAATCTATTTACTCTCTCTTCCGGAAATGTTTTATTTATCCTTTACACACAACTACAGCCAGCAGATGGCGAGAGTCATGTTCGCCTGATGGTTGTTATTGAAAAGCATTGCTTTTGAAAATATATTGTACATCACCAATGGAGTATTCGGCTTGGATTTGGTCCATTTTCGGATAGACACCGTCCATCCCAAAAAAACTACAGATACCAGGAACCTGAGGTGGTCAAGGCTGACGACTTACAGTTTTCTGGTAAACACATTCGAAGCACTCTATGTCTTAATTAGTAGCATTAGGTTTTCTTGAGTTTCACCGATGTGCCGGTGCTGGTACCTGTGTCAACATCCAAGAAGACCTTGCTACCGTTTCTCGGTCATGTCGGGTTCTATAGCCGCTTCATCAACAACTTCAATGAACTCGCGAACCTGTTGTGCGGAATTTTGAAGAAGGATTGTCAGATTCACTGAACAGATAAAGCCAGTCAGGCGTTTATCGAAATCCAACAATTGATTAGTGAGGGACAGTTGACCCTGAAATTGCCAGTGACTGGACAGAGCATCACTGTTGCGACGGATGCGAGCGATGTGGGTATCGGAGCTGTACTGAATCAGGAAGGCTGTATTGTGGAATATGCCAGTTGGTTGCTAACCCCTGCTGAACGAAATTACTCAACGACAGAGAAGGAGTGTTTGGCGATCGTGTGAGCATTGGAAAAATGGAGACCGTACTTGCTCGGCCGACGTTTCCATGTGGAGACTGATCACAAGCCGTTCGAGTGGATTAGATCGGCGAAACAAACCCGAAGGAAGCAGGCTCGTTGAGCATTGCGATTGCAGGAGTACGACTTCATAGTTCGCCATGTAGCTGGATGAGATAACTATGTTCCCGATCTGGTTTCCCGAACGCAGCACATGGATGAATTCCAGATGAACGTGATCGGGGTTAATGGTATTGAACTGGAGAATGACACCGGATAGTTACAGGCAGCGGAGAGGACGGACATTAAAATCCAAACAGTGATTGATCAAATTCTATCGGGA
Source organism: Paragonimus heterotremus (assembly GCA_013368495.1). NCBI lineage: Eukaryota > Metazoa > Platyhelminthes > Trematoda > Plagiorchiida > Troglotrematidae > Paragonimus > Paragonimus heterotremus. The sequence continues at coordinate 42,264 of LUCH01002102.1, forward strand.
AAACAACCACCAGAGAACGAGGAAATTCCAGAAATGAAAGCGTTCAGAATGTGCTGGTCAGACTTGCGGTTGAATAGTGCGGGAATTTTAAAGCGTCGATGTGGGATGGAATAAGCGTGCCTGTTATATCGACAGAGTTGAGAGAGGCAATTGTGAAGGAATGTGATCAGTTGACTTAGACCGGATGTCATCGAACTTATGAAATGTTGAGGCAAAGGGCATACTGGCCGGGAATGAAGAAGGACGTTAAAAAGTATGTACTAGCGTGCCAGCAATGTCAGCTGTTGAAGATGTTCCAACTACCCCAGTCAGTATCGCACATAAACAATTCCTGTCAGTGAGATTGGGGAATTATGGTCGCTGGACGTGATGGGTCCCTTCCCAGTGACCACATCCGGAAATCAATACATCACAGTGATGACGGAACATTTCACAAGATGGATCGAAGCAGCTGCTATACCCGATCAGCGTGCAAGCACGGTGTGCAAGACGGTAACGGAACACATCGTTGCAGATCATGAAATACTGCGAAGCATATTTACTGATCAAGGTCCTTGCTTCGAAAGTGAAGAGTTTCGGAACTGCTTGGAGCGTTTGGGAATCAGGAAATTTCGCACAACGCCATACCATCCTAAATCAAATGGACTGATGAAACGAAACAATCGTACCGTCAGGGAATTATTAGTGTTTTCTCGCCAATGGAACCACTCCATAATTTGTTACGAGTTTACCATGCTTCAAATCAATCACAGCCTCAGCGCGTTCAAGAAAAACCGTTTCCAATATAGTCTGGCGTGCGTCGGGAGAAATGATAAAAGACTGCTTGACTACGTGATCATCGATTCCGACATCATACTCTGCCACGCCCGTAACTCTGAGCGTAAACCCACCGACTGTTCAAACGACCATTGCACACGGTTAAACGGTTTCTTTCGACCTCGGTCTAATCAATGAAATCGCCACCCCAGTGCCAATCAAACACCACTCCGAGCCACCATTGATCCCTATTCTAACTTGAACTGTCGTCTTATAAACCGTCCCTATTATCGGATCACCCTTCCCAGACAAAAAACAATCAGCAAAACGTTTATTTACATGAAAACTTTTCTCGCCTCGCTGTCAAAATCTGCGCCAGAGCTCACGTCTTCCGCATCTGTAACAGACGTCGCCATGGTCCTGCTCCCTCCTCATCTTCCAAGCGGCCACTTCTTGAGTCAACTTTTGCACTTGGTTCATTCGTCTTCAACTCGCTGACTGTCGGGGAGTTGTCTGCCGGTAATTGTCGAGCCGCATCGGCCAGTTTTTTCAATGCCATCGGATGCGTGATGAGAGCCACCATGAGCTGATCCCGCACTATTCGTAGCATTCCGTCCAAGAACTGCACTGTCAGCATGCGTCGTTCCGAATCCTGGTACAGATGTGGCAAGGTTCTTGACAACGCTACCCACAGTGACACAGCGTGAACCAGAGCGTCACCTCCAGGTCCAAGCCGGTGCCCCTGAACTGCCGCATTTCCTCCTGGCAGTCGGCGGGGCTGCAGAACTCAACGAATAGCGCCTCCTTCGCGGCGGCCCACACCAGCTTCGCAGGGCCCCTTCGCGCCGCATCCAGCACCGTCTTCGTCCTGTCCTTGAGCAACATCCGCATGGCCGCCAGGTTCGCTTAGTCGGTCTTGATTCCGACCGTCTCTGCCACCTCCTCGGAGTCCTCCAGGAAGCTCCCGACGTCCCTATTCTCTAACGGCTGCGGCCATGGGATCTTCACCCCTCTATCCTGGTCACTGCACCAATTGTTGTGAGCCAAGAAGACGGATAATGCATAGGTTGTTTATTTAGGGAACTAACACGGGTTAGGTTTTCAAACAGGACAACAAACAACAACACTCATCTGCATATTGCAATCGTCCCAGAAGGTCTCGGCTGCCACAGACTCTAATGTTCAACTCCTTCGCGTAGCCAGAAATATTCCATGGCATACTGCACTGTCGTGTTGGTGTGATGTTTTTTCCTTGTTTTTTCCTGTGGCTACTTTGTCACCCCACTACTGAATTGTGGTAGTGTAAGAAGTATGGGACAATCGCTCATCCTCATCACATCGATGTTTCTGGAACGATTCAACATACCGCATGGTAAACAGACCGTGTTTATCTCCAGGCTCTACAAATGCAAGCCCAAAGAAGTAGGTGCTTTACACAACTTATACCGAACGGGTTACGTGAAAAAGAATGCCAAGAGCACAGTGTCTTTTCGTAGTCGCTAATCACATTAATTCTTTGACTATAAACAAAACACATGACATTGCCCTCTTGGAAGGTGCATACATAAGTCTTCCATATTTTTTAGTGAATATGATCTATCCACATGTGATATCGATGAAACAAGGGACCTGTCTTATTATCACCTGTCTTCTACATCCCGCTTGACAATGATGGACGACCAACTGTTTGTAGGGGGCAAATTTAACTCGTGGGTTGTGTACCACTCAGCTTCCTGGACAGGTTCCTTCATATACCACGTCATCGGTGTATTCCACAAGAACAGTGTTCGTCCGGTCCGCCGTGTGATACCTGCGATTCCGCTAACAAAGAACCCGATTCCAGCTGGATACGAAAAGTACGTGAACTCTCCCATAAAGTGCTTAACCTCTGTGGCTCGGCTACATGATGGCATGGTTCCGCGACATCCATGAAGAAGGTATGATGTGGATTATACATGTGGTTGAATGTATCGGTGACCATAGACTGGTCGAGACCGAGTTGTTTATTCATGTTTACATGTCTGTTTATTATAGATCGTCCAGGTAGTGGTGGAAACTGAACTGCAGTTACCTGAGAAACTGAGAGATGGGAGTGGTATTTTAGTGTTCACTTCACGCTAGTCTGAATGACCTTCCCATATCTGCTACTGCCGACGTATTGGAGAAAATAGATCAAGATAACAGCTATGAAGGTAACCCATTTCCGGATGTAGAACCTCTCGGGCTGTTTCGGCGACAACGAAACAGTCACCTCAAGCAATAAAGACAAAAAGTCACATTCCAGAGTGTTTGCCGTCTTTTTGTCAAACGACTTGTAGGAATCAAGAACAACTAGAGAGGGAGCAAAGTGAGTTGATGCAGGCATATGTCGACAGCCGAAAATATGATTTGCTTAACACGATTTTCGACTTACCCGTCCAGTTTACTAAGACACGGAGACTGACATTTCGTACTCACCACCAGAGGACATCATGAAAGTCCGGCTCAAGCAATTTAGTGGCCTAATGAATTGATTAGCTATCACTGGTTGGGTGATCGTGATTAGCTTTCCACAAGATAGCAGAGTCACTTGCTTTTGCTGCGAATTTGATAGAAATGCGAAAGTGGAAACCTATGAATAAAAATCGGTTACCTTGGGGAACTGTTGGAGCCTAGTGAACCAGTTTTGGAACTAACTTTATCGTAGTTAATTTACTCTAGCTGGGAACAAGAAGCTCTCTCTCTCGATGGTTCAAAGATGACTTGATCGTACAGTTAGTTGACGATAGTCAAAAAAAGCAAATCACCGAAAATCACCAGGATTTCATTTTGTTGAGCAAAAGTTCTTGCAAAACATCTACCCAACCGACTTAACGCGGAATTCATAGAAGACATCGTTTTCGATAAACAATTTGTATTCTGGGCGAGTCGGAGTACCAGTGACTCTGTTTGCTACTTTACGGATCCAGGAGGAGGATGTACTCAACCGCTATACGCCATGTTCTTGAGGTTCACCAAAAAGTTTGTTGTGAACCCTCCTAAACGGTACGATGGTTCGATGTCGGTATAGTGGTGCGCTCGATAAAATCGGATTATCTTCCTGGTAATAATTCACACGGAAATCTCGGTCCAGAATAATACTGCGACTGTCCCCGTATTCGCTCCCAAGACAAGCTAAAAGACGCGTTCAGAATAGAGTTCTGTTCCGCCGTAAAACGGGTGTGGCTAGGGCGAAAATTCTAACGTATTTATAGGGCACATATTGTCCACACACTCTCAACACATCATGAGAAAGAGTTAGGATCGCACCATGTGCATAACGGTATAAAAAGTCTCAACCGATTTGAACAGTTCCGCTAAGTAAGACTGAGTCGATTGTTTTTTTCCTTCTCACGACTGGGGCGTCTTGGGGCGGCAACAGGATGGGCGCCCCGATAGTTTGATTCTGTGAGCAATGTGACTGCGTGCGTTGCATGTGTTTGGATGTCCAGATAAGTTTTCCACCTTAAATAAAATGTTGCACGTAAATATGGAGGTGAAAGTGCAATCGTCTGGATGGACCACCGCGGATTTTTGTCATTTTTGTGAAGCGGTGTTGTACCTTAGATCCAACCTTACTAAATCTATATTTGACGGTAATGTTAAGAGTTGCTGTACAGAACTCGGAGGACGGTGTTCAAATTTACCACCATATCTGATGAATACTCAAGTTTTTGTTGCTGCAAGACTGTTGGTTAATCAGATCACGTGCTTGTCGTTAGCTCCAATGAAGAACTGCATTTATTAGCCATTTATTGGTCATTATTATTGGTAATTTCGTTACCGCGACATTCGAAGCTGGTTTGAACATCAACATAAGTAAGACATCTTTCTTCGGCCTTCCACGGACGTATGTGCAATGACTACACCTGAAATTCGTGTCACCAGGAACACAGTAGATGCTTGTTTGGATTTCTGTTATGTGGATATTAACCTGTCGATGTACCAGTGGACGGCGGGCTGCGATCTGTTTTCAGACGCATTGTAACACGCATATAGAAGATCAAAAGTCAAGAACTGAAAACAATGAGAACTGTTTGTCGTGCATTTGTTTTTCGATCCACACTGTTATGGTGGAATGGAACCGAGATATTTTCAGCGGAGTGAGTGGTATTTGGAACACTTCCGTCCGCAGTTGCTATGATGCATTTTGAGTGTTCGGTGGTCAGACATGGTTTCGGACGCTGAGAAAATTCCGCGAGCAAAAACCAATGGGGATGTGACTATGCTGATTTGCAAACTACTTCGATGAATGGGACACCTCTGCAAAACAGACAGCGAATGAATTTCGAGACAGCTGACGTATGGAAAGCCCAGTCCAGGTTAGTGGTGTCCGGATGATTAGAAGCCGAGATACAAGAATGTTGTTCAAACAGGTTTTTGCGTCTGAATATCTATCTTAGATCATAGGAAGATGTAGGACTAAACAGGGAGTTCGGGAAGAAAATGATATGCAAAGCTCAAAGAACGACGGTTGCGCGGCAGTGATTTCAAACATGCAGAGAGTAAAAAAACGAAGATTTCGCTTCTCTTTTAATCAAAGTTGGAACCTCTGTTTTTTTTCTTAATTCAAAACGATACGCATTAGTGTATAGTTCAGTTGTGAAATACAGTCGTAACCGAAGTGGTTGAAGCGACATAACTAATAAACTGGCTGCAGCCTTGTGCTGGTCTCCATACAGTAGAAACAGAAAAACAGGAGCTTTGGGTACGGTTATAGTCTAATTTGAGCCATAACTACTTTAAAGATACCCAGAAGGAAATCATATACTTGGACCGTGTGCTGCACCAACCGCTTTGCTTTTCCGAGGTGGTAGTATCACGGATGAATCTCCCGGTTGACAGTTGCTGGACTAATGCAGACAGGGTAATCGAGACAGTTGATTTGTTGCAGTAGCACTGGTCCAATTAGTGAATTCGTAACTATCGTATGTCTAAGTCTGTAACTGATTGCCCTGAAATCTGGGAATATCACAAGTACATTTTGCTTAATATTTTCAATATCCTCTTTCCTAGCCTAGAATAACTATTGAATGCTGTGTGGTTGTTTCCCGTAGTACGAATAGTTAATCTCTAAATTGGTTTACCATCTGGCTAACCAGCACTAACCGCCCAGATCATCAAGGTCTGCACGTCCATACTTTCTGGTCTTATTCCTTCGGATTTACATTGGATACAAAATTTGCTGCAGCGCGAGCTGATCATGGTGATGATCATGAGTAGGCATCGTTTGACTACGACATTGTAAACGGATGTCATCAACCGTGTGTGTATCTAATCTAACCATCTAATGATACGTGTCTGTCCTTGCATAGGAACGAAACAACTTGACACGGAGTTTGCCCCTTTGAAATAAACCCCTCAATCATTTGCATGGACTTTTTGGAACTAAGGTTGTTGTACATTAGTAACACTTCCTGGTACAAAGGCATTGCAAGTGAATGCTTTTTTGAACTGTGATTATTTCTAATGCATGCCGTTCGTCCAATAAGGTGATGTACGAGACCAAGTTGAATGCTTGTAAGTCCCACATTTGTTAGCCACCCACCACCGTACTATAAGCGCAGGTGGATCGGTTTGACTGGTTCGAATTCAGTCAAAATCAACATTTTTCACAATTGGATATCAACTAAACAGTCAACTTCACTATGCTGCCTACTAATAATCTGTTACTGAACTGATGGATAGCCATGTTGCTTAAAACTCGAATGTGAACATTCTTGGCTATCTCCATAGGTTGTTTTCTACCATACTCGGATTGAGCGATTCCTCGCACTCATTACACACCGACTGGCGATTGCTGTAGTCAAAAATGTTTCAAAATCGTTTGCAAGTGACGCGTTTCCAAACTGATCGTGCAATAACTGTGAATCTAGGGCACTTCATCGTCGCTTTGCTCTTATCCTTCTGTTCATCAGACAGTCTAACTGTATGCAACACTGGTTGCTTCAATTAATGGCCCAAGACAACGTCCCAGTTTGGACAACCTATAGGGACACGAGTTGGTCGATTATCCGGTGTTTTTGTTTGCACGTTTACAGGGCCTTGAAAATCGTCCGATGTCTGGGTTTGATACTTCCCCCACCCCGTGGCCGTAAACGGTACACCAGACTGCGTCTGTCCTCATACCGTTATTGGTCTGTATATTTCGATGTCCTACAACGGGGTCATAACTCCATTTTGAAGCGTTGACTGGAGTGGAATGTGGACTGGGTTGAAGGCACACGATTGGGTGTGGCTGCGTTAATTGAAAGGCAATTAAACAGACGTCAATCCATCAAACACAGAAACGAATGAAAGATCTAGCCGGTAGGGTTGAAACCGTTATGATAGAGGTCCAGTGACAATCTAAATAACCACCTGTGAGACCTTGCATTCACTTGTAAAGAGATCCTGCGATATGTTTTTCGAGAATGTATACCACTCAAAAGGACAGCAGTAATCATTAGCCCATCGACAAACATAACTTGTCATTCACACGAGCTCACTGTTCAGTGTCGAAATCATTCTCCGATGGCCACGGGATCTTCTAAGCCAAAGATAGCATGCGTTGTTAGAACACTGTGGGGTACCTTTCAATTCCAATATTGTCTTGAAAAAATACTTGGAAGTTGCATATTTAATCAACGTTCGAAGTGTTGTTATTTGTACCCATTGTTGTCTGTACGAAGTACAACAGTGTGAGAAAACCCACAAGTTATCAACAACTTGCTGTAAACAGTTGTTTCCTGTTTCATGTTGATGTTCATGCTAGTCAGTTATCGTAATTATTGACCCTATTCGTTCAGTAACTACCTTGAGTGCAACACCACCATCTTAAATGGTGATGTACTGGCCATTGCTATAATGTTTCCAGTAAACGTTTCGGTAGTCCAATGCCTTGATTTGCTCTCGTGACACACAACGCTGTCTTGTATGCTCAGTTCTCGACTCAATATATTTGGAAAATCACCCACCTATATATAGCACAAGCAACAAGCGCTGAATTTTCCTTAGGAATTGTATACGACTGGCATAACCAACTCCCTCTACTCACAGTGAGTCTAGTGAATCTATGTTTCACTCTATCAAAGCTGAATACATGGATTACATCACATGACCGTTTTGTCTTCCACAAACAGTTATCAATCTTGATTCACTTGTTCAGGTAATGTGACCCTACACAACACCGCCTCACATACAGCACGTCATCGTCCATTCTATTGTTCTACCCCTGCGTTTCCCTGTCAAGAGGGTCGCATAGACAAAGTCCCTATACTATTCAACTATTTATCCGCTGTAACAGTGGTTAAAGACATCTGCTTACAGGTACCGCTGGGTGTACCAATCTCCTCTGGCGTTACTTACTCGAAGTCAGCTACTATTGTGGAAATATGCGAAACAGTTGTGTCATCCACAGTTACCAGGATGACTTCTCATCCAGCTCTTTGGTTGATTGATTGTCAGTTTGAATACCCGTTGGGTGCAACATTGACGATGGGCCACTGGCACTTCTTATGCCTTTTATGTTTGATCCGTGAATTTCTTTTCGGTCTTATATGTAAGCATCTTACCACTGATAATACAACACTTATATGAATTTTCAGCACCAGGATGGTCTCACATGAAGGTTTTTGCACAGCTGCACTGTGAACTGTGGCGCTGAGCAAGAAAAGTACTCAACGTAAGAACGGGATTTTCTTTTTGGAAAGTATAAATGAAGCAAAATAACTTGTCCAATTCACAAACTGAAAGGGAAACAGACGGCGAATGTCAAGGTCCATTCGTTGAGATCGCTATGAATTTTCATTCGAACTGATATGGTCTGGAGTGGCAATCCAACGTGCTATCATAGTTAGTTTTACTTACGCGACTAACACTCAACGAACTTAACAATGTGGAATCATTGAACACAGTCCTGGGATTAGGTTGTCGAAGCGACCAGCGGTGATAGCACAAGGTGTGAACGAGCAGTCTCTATGCCCACTGGGCGTTATGGTCTGAGTGACGGAAGTAGGCAAGGCAAGACCACCACGCCAGTGTGCCTGTGAAATAGGGCCAGACGAACCTTATGAGCCACAACAACAAATGACACGGCTGACTCGACAACTGATCCGGTACTGAGCCGTTGAAGCAACCAATTTACTTCAGTCGTTATGGTGATTAATTTCACGATTGGTGACAGTTGGTCACGTTTAGTAGACACCCGAATGCGTGACTGTTGTGCTTCGTGGATCCTTGGCAAGTGGGACCGATTGTTTTGACTACGTCGATACAAGTGTCAACTGTCACTCCCAAAAGGCTCTGAATTAGCTCAAAAAAAAAAACGAGTATTTGATGCGGACGGCGCGGCTGAGTAGAAGGCGCTAGCATGAAGGCAACAAGTTTGTTTAACGATCGGTCAGCAATTGGCTTGTAGGCTTCAGTTCAAGTGCATTAGCGGACCTACCGTAGTTCAACTAGCAGGTAGAAACCTAAGAATATTAGAAAGCGAGAGGTTTACAGAACGAGTCTATTTAACATCTAAAACTTGTTTTATCTCCGCTTCTCTCACCGCATTAATGCATCTACCCTTTTTATCGACTCATCAAGACCGTATGAGATATTATGGGAATAAGATTGTGTAGCCAATGATTGTGTCACTTTCGACTGGTTTGGGATTGATGTTGAAGTACGATTTTAGCTTCATAATGATTACGTTTGACCGCTCCGTATGAAACTTCGATATAGTCATGAAAAATTATGCGTTTAACAGTAACATTTTTTTTCTAATTATCAGCTATTTTGGTCGAATTAAAAACCTGTCTACACGATTACAATTTGACTGTTGAACATTCAGAGTTACAGAGGGTCTCATGTCGTTATGCATACAGTTTTTCCATGGTTTATCTATTAACTAAATTTCGCTGTAATTATGGGGCGAGTTTAAGGCTGTGTACGTTGGCCAAATCACACAGGAACTTAAGGGTGGATATGCTGGATGGTATACAGCATACGTCTGAACATACATGACAATTTCTGTTATCAACGATTTTGTCAGTAAACTGTTTACATGTTTTCATATGATATTAAACAGTAACGTTGATAAATTATACGCATACGATAGCGCCAAATCGGGTTAGAAATTGGCTCTGGTTTAGAGCTTGAATCCTTTGTACAAACTGATACGGGAAGTTACGGACGAACAGTGTAACAGACGGAACAGTATTCGTGGGTTAATAAATTTTGAACTGAAATGACTTGAAGTAGAACGTGTAGAGATCGAAGATCTTAACGTTTGTGAAACTTCCACTTATGTGTGGGTAGAAGTATACCACCAGATATTTCAATGACAACTCGCTGGGATAAATGACAGTCTGAGTGTATAGTTCCATATCCTGCTACATGATCGACCGATAATGGCTGCCAACAATAAGTGAAGAAAAACAACTGCATATTTTCTTGTATTCATAGTCGATTCACTGCCCCACATACTTGAAAGACACAAATTTCAATGACGATGACATAGCACCCGTGTAGACTGAGAAGACAAAAGACAAGAAAATACTTTAGAGTACACCGAATTTAGTTGGAATGTGAGAGGACACAACGTTGTTGAAGCTGGTTTACTGTGTACGTTTGCGGAAATGCCCACTCAGTAGATTAGATAAACCTGGTTTGATACAGTAGCCCCCAAAATTTGAAATAAAGCTGTTCGGTTTCAGACACGTGAAAGAGTTCCTATTGTCCATAAAACACAAAGAAATGGCCTCTCATCTTTTACCTAGTGTTAACAGAATGAGTTGAAAAAGACTAGCTACAGCATTCAATTGAGATCTAGACCAACCACACACATATTGGTAAAGATCTGTCATGGATAACGAGTACAATTATCTTGGACATTTCCCAAGCTATGGAGGAGCAGACTACTGAGCAGAGTTTGAGAGAACATGTAGTGAGATTATCTTTAACGCCCCCAAAATCGTAAACAACCCTGCGATGTGAGAGTTGTCTTACTAGTATCACCGTACCTGTTGATATCATCTTGTAAATGTAAATTTACTACGAAAAACACATCAACGTTAGTGTGTTGGTGTGAGTAACACAGCTTTACTCGTGGCTATATAATAAATCCGCGTCATTTACACTACTGTAAAATACAATCACTAGAGCAAAAATGTTTTGGTCGTTGGGAAGGTCGCCAAACCAGTTCGAAACTTGTTTGAATTCTGAAGGTTGAACGGAGTTTCCGTTGACACTCGTCCTCTTTGACGTATGGCGTGCGGTTGTGTTTCGTCCGACTCCCAAGCGCCTTCACACGTTAGCATCGATGTCTGCTTATTGTACTGTGAAATAATAAATAACGTTTCTTTTTTAGACTCACCGTTTTTTCATTACGACTTCTGATTTGCGTTAGCAGAAGACCGGAAAAACTTCGGACATACCAACTAAGGAGTAAAGAACTAGCTTCGCAATAAACCTCTTTTAGAGATACGAATTATCTGTTAAATATTGCGTTCGTGCAGCGTTGTTGTAATCAAGTCCGTTGAACTAACAGCTATTGGTGAACTAGCTTGAACCCAATACTGATCTCGATACTATGGAAACAGAGAACCGGGAGCTTTGGATAGAGTTACAACTTATTTTGATCCATAGGTATTTTTGTGGACAACAACACACAAAGGAATTAGCTGAAATATGTGCTGTGTCAATCACTTTGTGTCTACAATGTGTTTGAATCAGACAGGGCTCTTCTGACTGACAGTTGTCAGACCAAAAGCATCACGACAATCACGAAATTTGATTACTTGTATTCTCATCCTACCGATCAGCGAACACTAAATTATAGCGTGTTGTAGTTTGTAAACGGTTGTCCTAGAATGTTGGACTACCACAAACACCTACGAACAGTTGGGACTAAAGATATACGGTTCAGTAGCCTATATAGGTTTTTAATTTAAAAACTCATTTTCATTTCTTCGGCTTCGATATCATCACTAGTTTGAAGTATATTTAATGTATGAGACTGCATTGATGGGGCAATCGTAAGTACCTTCCGAAAGACCAAGCAACTCACGTTTTAGTCAGTTGACCACAGTATTTAGTCGATGCCACTCACTCATTTCGGAATCTTCCGTATGTTCCGGTAGTCCTTTCTATGCCGAAGTCTGTCGACATATAGTGAGTTTAGTCGGTTCGGCCTGACTAATTAATTTTGACTAACTGTGCGCATCCGTAAAATGTTCAAGTAGGTAAGCCCATGATCTTTGGGTTTGGGAGAGAAAATCGATCAGTACAAGTGTACAACCTTTCCCAAATACCGCGACTACGGAGGCGTAACTCAAAGAAGTATCCCAGACAGTCTCAGCGCAAACCCAGTTTTGATTCACAGAACAAGACATGGGTCGTAGAAAAAACCATTTATTTGAACCGTTGCAGATGCCTCGTTTGACTTAGTAATCTACGTAGTAGTTTGCGAACAAGACATCCAGTCGCTCTTTTGTGAAGCAAGGAATATAAGATGATAAGTACACGAACTGCGCATCTTAGTGATATGTGTTAGTAAACTGAAAACAACTTATGACTATTGACAAGAACTACCTGGACGTACCCTCCATATGTTTGAGGCGGTATTGTTTTTCTTCCTTCCCAGGCAAAAGACAATCATTGAAACGTTTATTTAAATATGCCTTCTTCTTGCTAAGTGAGCAAACTTTTTGTCAGTGTCCACGTCTTCCGCATCTATAGCAAAAGTCGCTACGGTTATCCTCCTTCCTCACATTCAGAGTTGCCAATTCCTAAGTAAACTTTTCCACTGCGCTTCGAAGGTCATTCAGTTCACTTGGTTCACTCGCTTTCTGTTTGTTGACTGTCAGGGAGTTTTCTGAACCGACCCTCCCCTTCTTAAACGACAGCTTCTTTCGACATGTCTTTCACATGCCTTTCAATGTCTTATTGCAGATGCAATGGAATTCTTTCGGCACTGAATGGCTGAACTCTATGGGCTCAGCTGCGATTTCTTATTTAATCCAGTCAAAATATTTTCACAGGGCTTGGTCCGTAGTGAACATTTCTCAGGACATGCTCGTCACCTCATTCAGGCTGTCAGACGTTAGAACTGGTTGAGGATCAGCAGATTAGGACTTAGTATTTTGCCGAGCCACCATGTTTGTATGTGAATTCCCCCACTGTCCGAACTGCCACTGCACATGGATAAACAGTCTACTGTTCGAACTTGATCCATTCAATGAAATTCCTCCTATCTCCATCAAAGGTAATTCGAAATTCCTATTTATTTCATCCTTAGCCTGAACTGTCGTCTCGTTAAACGCACTGGTTATCGGATTTCATGCCCGAACCAAAAAATCGATTGTAGAAATGTTTATTTTGGTACTGCGCTTTTTTGCACATTGGGCATACTCCTCAGCAATGCCAAAATCTTCCGCATTTGTAGCATACGTTTCCTTTACACCTCACTGATATTCAAAGGTTTTTCTTTCTTAGTCAGGTTTCCCACTACTGTTGAAAGTTTCTTCAGTTCACTTGGTTCGTCTGTTTTGATCTAGCGTACTATTGTTGTGATACAAGAACGCGGATGGTACAAGGGTTATTTATTCGACAGAGCAATACACGGGTTAAGCATGTAAACCAAACCTGACACAAAAACACTCATTTGCACGCAGTATTCAGCCCCAGATAGTCTCGGCTACCACAGATGTCAGTGCTCAGTTCCAATGAGTAGCAGGGACTGTTATGGGTGATGCTGCACTCTGATGATCCTTCTTGCAGTCTTCTTGTGGCTTGTAGGTTGTCAAGAAATATGCCTGCTACTGAATAGCCGCGGTATCAGTAGTATATTACGATCGTTGAACTCCACTGCACTATGAAATAATTTGCGGCCAGCAATTTAGGAGCAACCTCAACCAGCTTGTTCAAAACCATCAGAAGTGCGAATAGAGACATCTTGAGCTATCCCTTGATTGCTGATAGCATTTCTTCCATGCACTGATCTGTCAGCATGCGCTTTCTGAATCCTTGTGCACTTTCAGCATGGCTACTGACAACGTTGGTGGTGGTGGCACGAGGTGAACAACCGTTCTATATAGGGCAGGGTACTCAGTACTTGCCTCACTGTCCCTTAGCAGTCTACTCTACCCGACTTTAACCGCCTCGTTTTCAGCATCTCGCTTCAGCTTCGCAGGTCTTACTTACGTAGCCTCCAGAATTGTCTTCACTGTGCCTATTGGAAAAGTGTACTGGGCCGCTAGGTTTTCGTGGTTGATGTTGACACCGACGACATCAACTACCTTCTTGACCTCTTTCAGGAAGCTGCGAAAGTCCTTATCACTGAACGGCTGTCTCCATGGAATCTTTACCCCATAATGCTAGTCACATCACCAACAGATGTGGGCTGAGAAAATGGATGATACAAAGATGGTTTGCCCAACAGATCGACATAGCTCGTACATACTTCGAAATTTAAAAAGGTCGGCACTCATTTGCACAGAAGAACAGTCTCGGGGCGTAGCAATTACCAACGACAAGTTCGTATACGGAAATCTTCATTTCTTCTCAGGTTGATATTCAGGGTTTTTCCATTTTATTTTTTTACAAATTACTTTGAAACTTTGAGTCATACATCCGACTGACTACTTAGTACTAATGCAGTGGAGTTGAGTGATCGTATTATACTACTCATACCGCGGCTATTCAGTAGCAGGTGCAGAGCATAACTTTTGTCAACGTACATGCCACAAGAAGACTGCAGGAAGGATCATCAAAGTGTAGCATCGCCCATAATGGTTCCTACTACTTAATGGAACTGAGCATTGACGTCTGTGGCAGCCGAGACGGTCTGAGGCCTAATACCGCGTGCAAATGAATGGTTTTGTGACAGGTCTGGCTTACATGCCTAACCCGTGTATTGCTTTGTCGAATAGACAACCCTTGTGCCATACGAGTTCCTGGGTCACAACACTAATATGATTTGATCACCTACCTTCATTGCAACACCTGTATGTTCCAAGGACGGTGGCGATCCCTGTTTTCACTGATTAACTTCCAAATTTATAGCTGCCAATTAGACTTTAACAGAAATAGGCTGAGTGGATCAAGTCAAACTGTGCATCAACTCATGAAAGGTTGACATAGTGGATAACTCGTTTAAAGAATCACGGCAACTTTCAACATGCCTACAGAAATTACTGATATAGAATGCTTTCCACAAGGAAAGTTGTCCTTAGATCTCAGCGGAATTAAACCCATTTACCAGTCTGCTATCATAATGTTTTTCGGCACCTCTAATCACACTGTGAGAACCGTGATCTAACATGGGGGTTCCTTTTTGGTATTTCGCACGTGCATGCTTTATGACGGTGAGGCACACGGGAAAAAATGAGTCGAACGAGGGATGCGATGTTGAAGGAACTAGAACCTTCCGGAGGGTCGAATCGTACTTAGATTTGCGTTGTAGTGATACTCTGGCCCAGGTATAAAGTATAAATGAACAGGTGGCAGCGGACCCAGCTCCCTTTCTTTCCTTCCCCCACGCTCTCACAAACGTAGCAGGATGCGACCATAATTCACTGGTTTGTCTTGATGTTAGCTGTCATTCGGTGACTGCGTACTGGGTCAATCAAGCCAGTCTGAGTGAACGATAAGATCGGTTTGGGGGATTAATCACTCACATTCTTTATTTGTGTTTTTCGTTTGGGTTGAACGGCGAATGTTCAACATGGGCGGATGATTGACGGTAGAAATGTTTGCACACCTGATGTACGTCAGCAAAGCAGATAAGTTTATCGGATAAACTCTTCAGAGGTTGTTCACACTCAACAAGAAAACGGCTAAATTATCGTGCATACGCATAGCAAGTCTGGTTTCACAGTAACGATAAAAGACAGATATATCGCGAAATATTAACACTCCGTTTACTCTCTTCATCCACATGTCCTATATATTTCAATGTTTCACGTTTGTGACTGAACAAAATAAATGAAATGTTAACATCTCGCGACGTATGTCTTCTGTCGATATTGGTGAACTGGATCAAGGGAACTCAGTGTTTGACAAGTTGTACGGTAAGAGCAGGAAAAGAGAATAGACAAACACTACAGCGATCCTTGTCGGAGATCTTTAGCGAGCAACAATGTGGCTAAATGAAACAAAATTCCTCAGAAGTGTTTGTGAATCACTGTAATTAATTGTTGCCTTATGAATCCATCACACTGTTCAGTAAACACAGCTCGGTGAGTTAAACTTTGGGTGTAGTTCAACTAATAGCCTAGATTGTTACGGTTAATATTTTGACACTCTACTTATTTACCAAAGACTGCAATACGGGGTTTCACAATAGTGGAACATTCAATGATGAGTGTTGTTTTCAAGCAATTGGCCTATCAGCTTCAGAGGGAACCGTTTTGCTAAGCCTCAATGAAACAGATCAAAGTATTTGAAGCTGTTATGACCGAAATGTTCTCCCTGCCAGCGACCGGCCACCGTCTCGACAAATATAGACTGCCGTTTATTCAAAGCTCAATATCAACTATATCAATCACCGATTTATGATTGTCGTGAGAAGCCATAAGCATCGGCTTCATTTTTTGCACTCTAACATCCGCCCAATTGTTTAGGGTTGTGAGGATATTTTGCCAGATTGCAGAATAATAACTGCTGACTAAAATCAACTGTAAATTTTTCAACTTTCTAGTGTCGTTTCGTTGTTCATCATATTGTTTTCATCACTAGTTCGAATCCTGCCGGAGCTGAGTAACGTCATAACTGAGTCTCTCTGGAATACGTAGTTCTGGCAAACTATTTATTAGCTATATCGTTCCAGCATAAAACTGCCTCTTGCAACGAGGAGGCTTCTGTGTAAACTTCTTATGGTAACCCACGGACCACTTCAGTGTCACTTTCCGATCAGGCGGCTCTTTTACCTTCAGAAAGGAACCAACTAAAGAAAGGTGTGTGAAAAAACAACCGCTTTTTGACACCGCTTATGCCGCAGGCTCTCCTTTTATCTCAGAACAACACCAACATGACACACAGCTCACAGGTGAGTAACGACTTTTCAGAGATAAGCACTGCTCGTCAGTGATCACTGCACAATCGAATCGACGTTTCCCCGCTGGTTTTCAAACTTTCTCTGAAGTGAACACAATGATCTGTGGTGCTTCTGTTGCTATCGCATTCACTGTCGAACCGCGGATGGTTTATTTTATTTGACTAAACGTCCTTTAACTGTTTAAACAAAATTACTTCAGACTTATCACTCCAACGGAATCAATTGGAATATTTACTTTCATAGAGCATGCGAGCACACGGTAAGCTTAAAAATAACCCTAGCCCCTTGAGTTGTAGCATGCTATAATTCCCCCAGAAACTGTGCGATTCTGAACCATGTTTTATCACGAACAGAAGACTACGTTCAATCAACAGCTGCTACATATAATAGGCACAATGAATATTTGAAAAATCTTTCCGTTTAGAACCTGTATTCACATTAAATGTGTAAATTGCGGTCGTTCACTTTGCTGACAGTTTCGTGACATCAGCAGCTAGTCTTCAACCATGTTGAGGGTGGGCTGTTTGAACTTTATTTCAAACAGTTCTCATCGATAGTTTGTCTCAGCTCCATGTGCGGCGGGAACTACTCCTTAATCGACGACAACGTGGTGGGGCTAGTCGTTCGGACTTGACGACTTCTCTGACACGCCCAGTTCTGTAACCATTAAAGATTTAAAAGTATGATTAATCTATGTCTATTTGTATATGTGATGCGAAGGCACTTCTGGGTGTCAACCCCTCATGCCGATCAATGGCGTGGATGGACAAGATTCACTGGTACCTCTTCAAAAAAGGGGTTGTAACAGTATAACTGAATGTGGTCAGTTATAGTATCTAAATTGGTTGACTCATATGACCCAAAATTAGAGGAATACTGAATGACATTGTTTTAGTAAGCATCTTTAAAATTAGGAGCACTAAGAAAAAATAACGTTTTCTGAACTGAGCAAGAGGTCGAAAACTAACCAAGAGACAGAATGATCATTCCGCGGTCTGTTCAGAGTATCCCCACTAGTAAAATTAACAGCATACCACTACAGTTAATACTTTTTTGGAAGTGTATTACTCATATATTCCAGCTGAAGACAAAAACTGCGACCAGTCAGTAAAGACGGAAATCGGTCAAAGTGATGATTGTGTCCATAAATCAACCGGACAGTTGTTTGAGTTGATGTGTAGTATACTTCTTGGGAAATAAAGAGAGAGATAAGTTAGACAGTGAGAGATAAAACTCAGATCAAGGACATTCGAAAGCCAATGTGACAATGTTTTTTTAATCAACAAACTGTAGATGTCTAATAACCACACCGATTTCTTTCCAGCTTTCCCATGCTAGAGCGAATCCATGTTAGTGAAAGGCATGGAGGAGGTGTTAACACAAAACAATGAAAAAAAGATTAATTTTGTGTTATTTTAATTGTTTAATTCATATTTCACTCCATTTTGTGACATCCCAGGTTGCGTCACACATTAAAAAAGATAGAATGATACTAGTTAGTCTGTTCCGAGTTCATGGAGAGAAACCATCGGGTCCCTAGACGTGACAGAGGATCGATGTACATATTCAATGAACAAAACTGCGTAGAACTGTCGTCCCAAATAAACGTTCATCTATAAATCAGATTTAAATTCGTTAACTTTCTCAACAAAACCATGTTGCAGAGTCAGTTTAAAAAACTGAACATCGACGTAATCATGACTGCAACTTTGTTATTGAAACCTTCAAAGCACGTTCATGTTGAATCGAAAAATTCACCTCAGTCTATTATATGGAGTAAACTTTTGGCGAACATTGTTGGCTCGTTTCAGCCACATCGAACACCAGCACTCGTTTTGCATATGATAATAATCCCGGGGCGCTACAGTTACCAACGACACTTTCACGTATGGATACCGTCATTTGTTGTCAGAGTACACTTCAATGTTCCTCTCTCTATTTCCTCCGACTTACTTTATTATCTAATGCACTCCTTCGCCTGACTACTCACGAGTAGTATAGTGTGACGTTTCAACCTTACCACAGTAGCACCATGGTATTTTACAATTACTTATACCGGTTTTAGTGACGGAGAAGGAAAACTTGATAGTTCACGAACAGTGTAAGTACAAACAAACTCATGATTACGAGGTGCCTTTCAACTTAACTAAACACTACTAACATCCGCAAAGGTGACGGTGTAGCGAAAGATACGAAACTGACAGTGAACCCACAGGGGGTGTCCGAACAACCTCCAGAGGGTAGAATAGTTATGCTCATCGTCGAGTTGGATACCGCTAAGGTAAGAGTTCTACAACTCTCACTAAAGACCAAATTGTAAGTGAAGTTTCGAAATTACTGTGGAATGGTAATATACGAATGAATCGCGTAGTCAGTGTGCCACTAACTTGATTCTTGTCGGCTTCTGTCAGTCACATCGACTACGTTGTGCGGTCAACGAATGCAACACACATCTGGATACATTTCGAACAAATGGTTCACGCATAAAGAGTGAACATTCAAAATGAATGCACAGCTGGAGTGGTACAAAAATGTTGCATGTTATCCTACTGCAAAGAAGCATCAGTGATTGCCTGTTTTTGTAAAAGTAGAAATTTCGAGTAAAATGGATCGATATGGCAGCCCCTCTGGAGGCCATTATGGCCCAGGCAACCAGAAGTGAATTACGGTCCAGCACTAAACGTGTAACTCATTAAGTGCTCGAGATGTGCGATTTTGTGTGTATGCTACCAACGGCTTACGGTTATGGAGTGAGGTCGAAGTGAAAATGGGTTGTGAAAGACCGGTCAAGGGACAAGTAGGGTGAAGACGTTTTACCTTGGCAAATTTGTAGCAGAAAACAAACGTTTTGAGAAAAGTTAGACTGGCCAAGGTTGTACAGGGAACATCATCACTTATGGTAAAGTGTTTAAACAAGTGTAGTGATGATGAGCTATCGTAATACACTACTCACACTACTGCTGTTCAGTAGTAGAACCAGAGCATACGTTTTGACATCGAAGTAGCCGCAGGAAAAATACAGGAAGAAACATCGGAATGTGGTATCGCACAAAATGGTCCTTACTACTTAAAGGAACTGAACATTGACCTCCGTGGCAAACGAGACGGTCTCGGCTGAGTAATGTATGTAAATGAGTGGTTTTGTTTGTAATCCCTTTTAAACGTTTAACTCATGTGTTGCTTTCTTAAATAAATAACCTTTGTGCCATCCGCGTTCTTGGCTCATAACACTAGTTTACCGACATTGTATGACACTTTGAGAGCTAATTATAAACTTGAGACGAAAGAACGCTTACAATTAGAAAAGAACAGATAACGGAGCAATGTAACGGTAAACCTTGATGGTGTGAAGCACACAACTGTGTAGCTATCTTACCGTGCTGAAAATCAATTTCAAATTGAGGAATTACAAATTGTTGTGAGGCTAAGTCCAACCATTTAACGAAGTAAGCTTCAAAAATGGTTTTAAGATGACCAGAAATGTAGCACATGATGATATTTTAGAATATTGAGATGAATGGAGTGGGAAGTAAGACACCTAGGTGTTAAAACGAAAAAGATATATCACAATAATATAAATTTGCGTTCACGGAACTGCCGGTGTATCTAGGAAAAGATACGGTAGATAAAAAAGAGGGCATAGAGTGAATTTGATGAGCAGAAAAGAATAGTTCACCAGTAACGATAGAAGACATACGTCGCGAGATGTTAACATTTCGTTTACTCTCTTCAGTCACGAACGTAAAACATTGGAATATATAGGACATGCGGATGGCAACAACAATGGAAACAATCAACGATTGGGTTTACACAAAAGAGGGACTGTTATCAGTTCCAGGGCAGGCAAACTGCATGAGTCAACAGTTTATGAACACAAAGGACCGGACGGCGAGTATTGATTAGCATGGCTTCGGAGAAAGCAAGCAACTTCGGATTCCGATTACGCAACAACACTTGGAACGAATTGGCGGGGTCAACAACGTGACCTGTTTCCATGATGTGCTTTGCTATGGATGAAGTCGGATTCCGTCTCACTCGTTCTGTTGCCATTGCCTGTTGCGTCATGGCGCGCACCAACCACTTAGGCATATGTTCAGCCATTCTTTGTCGTAGGCACCGATCTGTTCTGCCGATATAGACGTCACCGCAACTGCAAGTGAACTGATAGATTACAAGTGAGACAGAACATTTCGGTAGGACACGATTGTGAATTAGCTGAGCGACACTCCTAGTTGTGAGTAGCAATCGTAATTCAGCCGCTGGGTATGTACGAGTTAGAGCAGACTGTAATTTTTGACTTACATCAGTTGTGATATGATCGCCTTTGAAAGGAAGGTTCAAAAAGACCTGCTTCTTAGGGACCGTACTCACGGTAGTCTTGATCAGTCTTTTCCGGCTGTGAACATCGATGAATTTCTCAGGATAGCCGTTCGCGAGTAATACTTTCTTTAGTCTCTCCTCCTCTCCTTGCAAACAGTCATCCGTGCATATCTCCCGGGCTCTATGAAACAGAGTTCTCACCAGACCTCGTTTATAAGTGATTGGTGCAAAAGAAGAAAACTGTAAATATTGACCGCTCCAAGTAGCCTTACGGTGTACTGAGCGTTGTAGTGAGCCATCCTGTCGTCTAATAAGTGAAATGTCTAAAAAGGATAAACCATCGTCTGCTTCCTCTTCATGAGAAACAGAAAGATTAGGATGAGCAGAATTAAAAAGGTTTAAAAGTCTAACAATCGCTTATAGAGGCTGGCACCATCTATAGCATCGGATAGTTTTGATTCAATCATTCCTAAAAATATATCAGCAAGTGTTGGTCCCAATGGGCTGCCCATTGTTACGCCATCTACTTGCTTATAAGATGATCCTGCAAAATCAAAACGGATATTCTCTGTACATAAAAGTATAAGTTCCTTGAGATAATCAACTGGGAGACAAAAAGGTAGGTTCTGATGGGAAATAAAATCGCACAAAAAATCAACTGTTTCTCGAAGGGGAACGTTCGTAAATAAGGAGTCAACATCAATAGAAAACATCTTATGTGAACTCACAAGAAAAGAATAGAACAAAAGATTGCTTTCGGTCATATAGTTGAGTACACCTTCACGAGATGGTTGATTGCAAGAAGAACAATGGACCATATCATTGATCGCAATCGACCGTGTAGCATTGGGGCCTTATGCTTGTGCGGTAGTACACAGTTATTCATCGTGTCAGATCGATGCTGGTAATCCGTGTGGCAACGACTGACATATTCACGGTAGTAAGTGGAACTGTCAGATTACTGTGTTGACTGGACCTTAATTGCCACACAATCACTGCACGTCTTGTGGAAACAGTGCACACAACAGTCACGGTAAGGAAAGGTTTACTTGACCTAATTAAGATTGGAATTCGTTGAGTCAACGAACGAATAAGAAGAAAATCGGTTCTTCTTTGTATCATCATCTTCGATTTAGGGGCAGCTCAACAATGTATTTAAAGATTGGTGGTATATAACGAACACCTTATCCTTCTTGAAGTTAATGCTAGTTTGCATGTAAACGGACTAATTGAAATTCGTAGGCTGTCGTAAATCTCGAAAAATGGTCGGTAAAAGCTTGACATAGTAGATCAATAAAACACAAGTTCTCATAGACAGAAAACCTCAGACGGGCACGTCTGAAGTCCGACTTACGGCAGACGACCGTGTGTGCTCAGGGTGTGCGTACGTGAATTCACACTGAGTCCCGAGCTTAGATTCTATTCCAAAAGCACAGGGGACTACCTAAACGAGTTGGCCTTGTTACGTTGAACACACTTGTGTAGTCCCGAAGTCAATACGCTTGGCTGTTTACCACATTCAACTGAAGGCAAAAACTGGTGAACAAAATTAGCTTTAGCTATTTGACTAAGACAATAGTTAGGATACTGATGAGGTGATATTCAACCAAGCCTTATGAAAGAGATGTAGATGACAGTGGATTATGAACAAAGCGAAGAGTTGAACCAGTTATGACCAAAAGAAATCGACAAATGTACATAGTTTATAAGCGCCGTATTTGTTTATAAACGAGGGTCCAGAAATGTCAGATTGTGAGTATAACTAGACGATATGGAACACGACTTATTGACTGAATTTTTAAACAGTACTACAAACAGTCGATGAGAAAACTTTCGAGTAGTCTCACTGTTAACTAGAAAATAGTTTGCATGCATCTTAATGGGTTAATGGTTTCGACTGTTCTAGAAAGAATCTTAGTTATCCGATTATTTATTCAAATTAAACAAAAAAACACGGTCGAAAAAAACGAAAGAAAAAGTTTTTTTACTATCAAAGAAAAACCATACTTTTTTGTGTGAATCAGTGCCGGTTGGAAATTGAATCATTATACTAATCGAAGGGGTTAACAACTAAGAGCATTGATGACACAAAATACCATCAAAAACTGCAAAAGAATGCAAACTCCTCCATGCATGAAAGATCGGAAAAGATATCTTCAATTAGTCGTTTACTACCGACTGGTATAAACTGATGGTCAGTCGTTCAAAACGCAAGGAATATGTTAGGGGAAACATGTTTTGGAAAAGAAAGTAGCCCTTACTCTTCACTTACACCAACAATCTTCTGAAAAATGAAATTTTGTAATCAAGATTGCGCCCTACGAGTATTTGCAAAATAAACCATAGCATCCGATATTCAGCAACAGCCGCTGGTTAGGGAGGGCAGCGGTAGGGTGAAACGCTAAATCTCCTGATTTATGAAACGTTATCTCTAACCCGATCAACGTGGAGTGCACTTACAATGAAACCCTCTTGAAACAAAGATAGCAAATGCAAACCGGTCATCAGGTTTGGCATGCCATGTCTCCTGATTGGTTCGATGTCAGTAGTTTGGTAACGTCAATTAAAGTCCAGCATACGACAACCCGACACAGACTCCCAGTAACATAACCCATCAGTTTATACAAGAAAATGACCATTGGAATTTTCTACTATAATCTGTGTTGTAAGTCATTTTTGGAGACATTGTGTAGAGTTGCCTTAGGTAACAACCACTAATATTGAGCCATAAACGCAAGCTACACCTCTCTATTCAACCATTAGTTAACTGTCCGTGCTGAATTCCGATAGTATATCCTGAGATTTGAAGACTAGGACAGCTAGAGTTACCTGTGATTCTTATGTTCGTGTGTGCTGCTGTTGGCCTTATTGTTCAGAATAAATTCTAGCGAAACTGAAACTGTGAGCCAGTCACTTTGATTAGGCAACTTACCAGTTGTGGTGGGCTGATTAACTGGAAATCCCAATCGAGTTGAATCGAGGCCAGTTTTCACATATAGATGACATTTATCCTAACAGAATCGATCAGGAAATGGACATCTTGATATAATTTCAAAGACGTAAGTCAGTCTTATGCAGAACAACCCGTGACCTATTTGCGGCAAGTTGCATCTTCCATCCAGTTGACTATTAGCTCATTCCAGTTATTCCAAAACCACCAAAATCCGAGGATTGTCGGCTCGAACAAGCGAGATCAACATTCCAGCCAATATTAGTCGGTACATACATTCAGTTGCTAGTACTTATTATTGTGCGAATTTTCAGGTCGCTCATCAAACTTTTGGAAGTGGACCCCGGCAGCTGGAATATATTTGAGACCGATTGAACATCCACAAGTTCAGAACATCTTGTGAACAGTCGGTAATTTGTTTGACAACGTTCCACTCCTGACAAAAAGGTTCTTCAGGCTAGATGAACCAGTTACAAACTTTGAATTACCTAGAACAGGATAGACGTAAACAATGTCATTAGTGCGGAGCACTCATTGTACGGACCTCAGTTGTTGGAGACTTGATGAACTGACAACTGCCGAATCCCAGTCATCTGACTCACATCTGGCGGCCAAAATGGCTTGTTTGTCGTTATGTTATTGGTTGTTGTAATGACAGCTTATTGCTTCTGGGAATCATGTTAGGAATACAATACGGACAATAGTCTGCACCAATGCCCACCACATCGGCTTCATTCTGCACCGAGCCATTTGAACACTGGTACCCAACCGAAACCTTAATGAAACACAAAATTAATGAGAATGCGCAGTGTCTGACCTTTTGTCACACGAGGAGCAATAATCAAGAAGATACAGACCTTGAAGTGTTTATCTCGGCTTAAAGCTACGCACAGCTTGGTGGAATAGTGACCTGCAGATCTCAGGGAACAAATCAGCACGTCTTATCAAAGGAAAATTCGATTGAAAACATCGTCAATGTCTGTAGCTTCAAAGTTCGTTGTCATATGAAGGTGGATGAAAAGTTCATGTCGGGGAAAAAACCAATCCCCCGAAAACGCCGTTTTATTTGCCATCACAGTGGCCTAACTCATTACTGATTGTAGTGACCTTCATAGCCGGCACGGTTGTGTGCCACGTCTCCCATCACGTGCGTTCTCAACATTTGCGCTAAATTCTGGCGCCCGGCCCACACGCACATCCTTTAATTGGGACATCATTGTACTGTCTGGATCTTTGCCTGGTCCATTTCTGTCTCTGTTTTCTCATTGGTCACAAACTCTTTAAATGCGATCTAGTTTGTGACCGTGTTTTCTTTGGACTGAGTGACATAAAGTGGCTCTGTCCGGAGGCCTGTTTTCTCTCTGTGTTCATACGTTATCATTGAGTGGTTGAGTTGGCCGGGAAGACTCGTATTAATCTTGCATATTTCGTAGTCCGTCGTTCAGAACCGTTGAACGTCGTTCCGTTACCTACTGTTCCACTAACCGATATTCCGTTGTGTGTTTACGCGCTCGTAGACCGTATATCAAGTTACAACACATTACTTGAACTAAGTTACGACAATGGAGACGTGGTTGGAGCACTTTGAACGATACCCACATTACAAACATTCTTTAGTGTTACTTATGCGTAATCAGATTTGATTAATCTCAAGTCAAAAATCACGCGCAACTGTTCGGAGCTCTCGCATTCGGCTAAAATTTTCAGCCAGCCTCTTTCGAGAAGAGTCACTAGAGATTTAAGTTTCGCTTTCATTAGAGCACACCAGTAGTGCATATCTTTCCTACAGCTTGGGCTGGAACTCCGGCCGCGCTTCCGTGAGGCAACCGAGTGGACCACTGCATCGCTGACTTCACAGTGGACACCATCGAATTATCACATCTGAAACTTCAGCCATTGGAAGTTCCGAAAGAGACTGGTTGAAGAATTCATTTCAGTGCGAAGGTTGTAATCAAATGTAAGTGATTTTCAGCGCGAAATCTGTTGGCGTATCTGCGTATGTATGTGTGTGGTTGTGCACGTGAGTACTGTAAGTGACAGAAAAAGGTAACAACTCGGTATTCGTTTAGTTAAAACTCATTCAAAGAACTGAAGGTTCTGATATAACTAGGGCGAAACTTCGTGTACGTCAGTCAAATTACGAAGCTAGACTGAATTATGTTTCCCTAACGACGAAGGCAGGCTTCTCTCAACCATGGTGAAGCTTCGAAATTAGACTAATCCCACGGAACAAGGAGTAGTATATATGGGTATAAAGAAGTGCACACATCTCCGATTCAGCTCAAACCTAGGTTGATGAGAGAGTGAAGACAGTATCTTTTTGATTCCCTCGTCAGACTATATATCGGAGGAATTTGTGATGTTCTACTCGTTGATGACTGAAGTCTACTGATCATTTACGAGATTTCGTTTCTTTCCACCGCGTGACGTTATTGTAGATGAAATACTCCAGTGTGTACTATGTGCATATCCCCGTTTGGAGAAGTCCTGGTAAGAACCACCAGTTCGTTCTCGGGTTTATTTTAAATAAGAATTTTGGAATAAGTTCGTTAAGAGAAGACAAATAGTTGGTACCAGTAGAAATGTCGGGAACAGTTCCATACACGACAGAAGTGAGTTCTGTCGCGAAGATACTTCCTATTATGTCAACACTATTAATGAGACAATGACTGCTTTCTTCCTCTGGTTGTTCTTTCAAATATCACAAACGAACATTATGGTGCTGACCAAAGTTGAATGACTTCATTTTCATGTGTAGTTATCAAAACTTTCGGAGTAATTCTCAATGCCCTGTGGGGGCTAATTCACGCATGGGCTTTAGATTCCTAAAAGTCCATTTTTGCCTAGTGTGATGTTGGGCAAACGATCCGAAACCAGATACATACTGACCGGTCTCAGTTTTGTAAACATACGGACGGTAATAATATGACGAAAAATGAACGACATTACTGTTCTATACAGAAGTTTGAACAAAACAGTTAGAACATGAAAACATTTCGTATTGACTCATCAATATCAAAATCTGCAATAACACGAATCGATTTTCCAAAGCGAATGATCAATTAGGTAGACAATCAGTCAGTGGGTCAAGATAGATCACTAAATCCAGAAAGAGGTCAGATCCACGAACAGATGTTTTTGAACACAGAGAGGTTATCAGAGTCCATTAATTACGACCGCCTCAGCAGACTGTAATAATCGTAGATTGGAATGACGTGTCAAGAGTCTGAAAACACAAGCTGGATCCATAGCGTGAACAGTCGTCAAGATATGTCTAGTGACTGATGAAACTGGCCGTTCACGTGTTTCAGTAACATTGCCGTTCTCCGGTAACACAGACTTCGGTACCAATTTAGGTAAATGTTCCTTCGTTCTGGAACTCAAACATCTCTCTGTCTTGCCAATGTAGCTTTCTCCGCAATTACATCGAAATTGGTAGATACATTGTGAGCTAGCACTGATCTCCTTTGATTGAACGCACTGGTAGCTTCTGAGTTCGAGCCATCACAAAGGGGGTTTAGCTGCATTAAACATCCACTTAACTGAATTCCCCAACCAGTGTGTTGTTTGATGCATTATACGATCACCTTCAAAATGGAGTTACATGTAGACCTTCTTTTTCCTTACAGTGACCACATCTTTCGGTGGTACTTTTCGCCTACTGTGCCTATCTGTAAACCTCCTGGGGGTAACCATTCGATTGTAGGACAGAAGTAAGCAGGTCTAGCGCTTCCACAAGACTGTCGTGCATACAGATTCGCCTTGCTCGTGTGAACAGCATGTTTATTAGTGTTAGTTTATGTTGGACCAGTAGGAAACTGTTAAAGTTTTGGACGGATCACGAAAATGTCTTATAGACAACTCTTCTAATCGAGCTATGTTCTCGGCAACATATAGGTATGTCTAGGAATGGCACGCAGTTGTTGACCTCAACTTCACTCATAAACTCCAGGTTAGATTAGGAATTATATAGGCGTTGCAGTAGGTTATTTATTATCTGTTTGGATCCACTGAATAGTAGCGTGTCGTCGACGTAACCCTCGTGGCATAACAATCTTGCTATCTCCGTAGCTGGCTCATGCTCACTTTTTAGTACGAAAAAGTCTTCTAAAATGGGACCCGGCGGAATTCCCGAGTCAATTCCATCTACATAACAACAAGACTGTTCGAGAAGACGACAAGTGACATTCTGAGTACAGAGTAGCAAACTTTTCTTCCGTATATTAGTTAGAATTAATAATATTACGTGATTCGCTTCAACCTGTTCGCAAACATAATCAACAGTTTTATGTAGAGTGACGTTTGTGAAAAGTAAGTGAACGTCCACAGTGCACATCAGTTCATTAGCAAGGTTAAGTTTGTACAAGTCACTGATCAGTTCGATAAGGTGTGTATGAAACTTTACTTTTAGTGGAGTTACTGTAGCGACCAGCCATCGCGTCACCTTATGGCATAGGGAGTTTGTCATTGTTAAAATCGACTTAAGTGGCATCTCGGACTTATGCGTCTTTGACAGACCGTACAACTGTAGTGCTGACTACCCACAGGATTTAATAGATTTATAGGTTACTATATCAATGGTCCACAACTGTTAAAACAGTTGTGGATGTTGTCCCATGCGTTCTTCTATTCTGGTAACATTGTCCTTTCTGTCTATTTCTCAAAACTTCAGTAGGTCATCCAATACTGACATCTGCACATAAACATCTTTATCTATGAATGGTGGTCACAGAGCCTTAAGTATTGCAACTTTTTTTCACCAAGGCCCTGTTGTTTCTTCATACTACACTTCACTCTGCGTATCTTGTTGATTAAAACGTGACAGTAAAATGAGGGAAATTATTTTGTAATGTTCCTGTGCGATAAAGTTAAATATATGGTGTCGGTACTGGAAAACTACAAAAGTTACTATTTGGATATATTGTATACTATTTTTCCCTATTGTCCGCGGTAATCAGCGAAACCAAGAAGCAAGGGTTTCGGAAAAACAAATAAATCATTCTACTTAACAGGTCACTGTTGATCTCTTCAGAAGTGTCACATACACCCGACTAATGAGGGCTAATTAGTGTATTCCTTTTGGTTCGAACTCCGGATTTTGTTGCCAAGTGCATACTACTGGGATGTATCGAACAGTATGTTCAAAAGATCACAGATAATAGATATACATATTCACCAATGTTCTGTTTGTCGGAAATGTGCTGAAGATGACACACTTGAGTGAATATGGTTTGCTTCTATAAAACAGAGTATTGTCTTGTTTTCGTTTTTAGGTACAGGCTGTTACCACAGTCTGATGGCCTACTAGGAATGATGTCTAAACTGGTGAACAAACGAAAATCAATCGTATGAATCTGATATTCATGCTGAAAATGGATCCTAAATTTATTCCCAAATTTATTCTTAGACATAATAGCTTTCTGGTAAACAGGCCTGTTCACGAACAGCTTTTTAAAGTTGTGGATATGTATTTGGTTAATTTTTGTTCCTCTCACACACTTGTATGCCATTATTATGTTACCTTTGGCATAGTAGCTAAGACATGTCTTTCTCCTGCTAACCTACCTCTAGATGTTTTCAACCCTAAATGATTCTTAAGAGAAACTGTAGTATTTAACTCCTGAAAAAGTACTTCACACTAAAGATTCACAGTCGTCAGTCCCTTTTGGGGCTACCTCACAAAAATGGCCTGAAAGGAATGTATTCGCGAAGAATAAATAGTGGTTGTGAACACATGGTACAATCACCCCGGTTTGTTATGATGTGGTCAAGGTCAGACTGCAGATGACCAGTAGGTAATTTTTGTCATTTACAACTAACTGAGTCTTTTGGATTCTCATAGACTTTCCAGCGAACATTTTTCAAAAGTTGAACATCGCTGAGAGTTGGTTGGTTGTCTTCTGAAAGCGTGCACGCGGTTCACCTTTCGGTCGTTAAAAATAATACGTACTTCTAACCTGATCTGACAGGAACGAAACTCGAACCTGGTATTTCTGTTTGAAAAGGGCTGACTGAGAAGTATATGGGCTAAAAAATTGTAACTAACTTATAAGTGATGTTGGATTTCTACTGTCATTCTCACTAAACGTCAACTCAACGTTATCTGACTCGGTAGATGTTTGGCGATTCGAGCATCGGCTACGAATCACCGCTCAGTTAACAGCTGGTTTGCATGGCCAACTTTCTAGTTGTCCAGGGGGTGAACCTAATTAGTTATAAATAGATCGAAAGTGATTAGCACTTTACTTCCGAACTGTCATACTAACGTCATTCCACGAGGTCATGAACCGGTCTATCAGGAAAGAGAGCTTTTAACGATGGGTTAGAAAATGATTCCAAAAAGACAGGATATGTTGCCAGGTCAATGGAGTGACGAGTAGTTTTACAAAAACATGACAAATGCAACTGGACCTACGTTAGAATACAAACTGAAATTCGAACATAGTGCACTTAGGACATTCGTGTAAAAGATGTCAAACTGACCAGATAATCAAAGCGTAAGGGAGTGACTAAGACGGCAGGCCGCTTATTGTGTTGGTTGAAAAGCATTTCCTATAGTTATCAGTACTTATCAGGATTTTTTTCTGCCTCAGTAACAGGTAGAAAATTAAGCTGGAAAGATTCAATGCTGGGAGATGCCACTAATATACTGTGACAAAAAGTTAACGGGCTGGTAATGTCATAACCTACATAATTTATATTTTTCCAATTAGCTACGGGTGATGCCGCTTAGTAAACACTTTTGGCAGTGGTTGCAGACCAAAGTGGAGATTTAGAGTGCGCTAGCTGTCTCAAAAGCCAAAATCATAACCGCTTCAAACGCCAAACACTCACTTCGGGTGGACCACAAGATGGAAGTCACCAGTACATTCAATATACCGTTTTGTACAAGAAAAAGACACCTTACAAGTAATTGTTAGTCTGTTTTTGTGTTTTCTGAACCAGTTCATGCTGGTGTGTCAGTTGTTCTGGCTACACAGTATGATATGGAAATTAGAAATAACTGATAAGCCCTGTATATGTGTTCACGGTTGCTATCTGTCTCTCGCTGTCCCTGTTTTCGTTATAACACATACGTCTACAAACTGCTTATTCGGAAAAATCGCACTGATTGCGCATTTTCACTGTTCACTCACAATTCTCTGTACGCTCAGGTGAAACCGCAGTAACGGTAAGATTCTCTCAGTTCAAATCCATTGGTTCATCTTTCTTTGCTGAACAACTCAAATCATCGGGCTTCGTCACACGGTAACGAGCTCCAACCCAGTCTTAACTAGGCCAAGCGTCTAACATACTAACTGGAAGATGAAACATAGCCCGTTCTCGAGTCATCTGACGCTCACTTGATTGTATCATCTTCGGCCAGTGCTTCAGCCTAGTGACAACGTGATACTTAAAAGTGGTCGCATAACGTGTAATGAGACTGCCTTCGAAGTCCCAAAATTCTAAACCCCTGCGACGCGAGAGTTGCCTTTTCAGTACCACCGCGCCGGTCCACGTTATCTTATGAATGTAAATTTACTACAAACCACTAGCATAAAAGTTAGTGTGCTGGCGTAGGTATCTCAGCTTTGCTCGTAGCTGGATAATGAATCTGCGCCATTTTTACTATTGTAGGCTACATTCCTTAGGGTAACAATGTTTTGCCTACTACCGTTGGGAACGCTGCTCAACCAGTATGACGCTTATTTGAATTCTGAAAGTCGACTGCAATTTCCGTCGACATTCATCCTCCCTGGCGGCTGCCGTGCGGTTGTGCTGAAGGTTCTCTAAAGTCCAGTTCCCTAGCGCCCTTAATCGTTGCGTTGATGCCCGCTTGTGAACGGTGAGTGAATAAATAAGTAAAGTTTGTTTGCAGATTCACCGTCTTCTCACTGTGACTTCCGATCCGCGTTAATATAAGGCTGGGGAAATCTTGGGTGTACGAAACTCGGAACTAGCATCACAATAAACGTCCACATCGGGAGGTTTCTTGATTTTCTGTGTACGAAAATCTGATGAATATAATTCAATTCCTTGCTTTCTTTTAAGAATTTTTCGTTTGTTACGAGAGTGGAGTATTATAACTCGGTTATGTAAAGAGTGGATGGGTTGTTTTATTTTTCTGTGGGATTTTTACTGAAAATCCATAGTGACAGATAAGTTTTATATAGCGTTATTTAACTTTCGGTTAGTCCTAAATGACTCTGGATAAACAAATTTCTCAGAGTGAGAAAAATTCATAAGAGGGAATTGGTTATCACACATTGTTTTCTATTACTGTTATCAACTGAAACACAGACTGATCATTAAAAAAATATGCGACTTTATCGAAATGCATTAGAGCCCGTTGCAGCAACAGTGGTTCACAAATCACACCAAATCGGTCAGCACGATTTTGTGAAGTCGAGAATATGTGTTGCTCTACAATGTACTATAACGTTTAGACAATCTTACATTGTTTCTATTGTAAGCCGAAGGATGGTTACTCTGAGGCAGACATAAAAACAGCCTAATTATTGTGAACTAAGTAGGTAGTTTGATTTATGAGTGAATCTGCCACGGAAAAATTATTCCAGGAGGTATATTCATATGGGGTTAACTGAAAAATATATTGTGGTACAGAAGCATGTGAGTTATGCCCAACCTGTAGTGACCTACTTACAAGTAGGTGAGCTGATTTATATTGTGTCTACTCATTAAATCCATTTGTAGTTGACCATGAGCACTACCTCGGTGCAAGTATTAACAGTACACACTGAACTAGATCTACACCAACGCCTCACATGGACTAGTTCCTCAATGATCAAATGGTTGGTTGCATATCACACCACTCGGTGCATCGGAAGTACAAAGAAAGGTGAGTATGGAGTTGGAACGTTTGTGGAAACGAGTAATAATGAATAATTACGTAGGTCCTGTTTGTTATTTTTATTGTTTATTCGTGCCTGAAAAAAAGCAAACAGTTCATTTATCTAGTCTGGTCAAACAGCTTTCGGGATCTCATGTTAATATTGCAATTAGTCAGGTAAGTCTGACGTTCGAAATTAAGATCAGGTTTTGTTTGTTCAAGATCACGACTGTATTGTTCAAATGAGCTTCCCATGTGTTATAGACACATAGAAAGCGATATATTACATCCTATACCCAGTTCATGATAGTTTTGGATGGGCGGAATTAGAGAGGACAACAACTGTTTTGCGTGACCTCTCACAACTCGGTACTCTCTGTTCTGGTTCATCTTCTTCTGGGCTAATTTTATCCATCTAATGAAGTGCTAACGGGTACTAAGGATTGTTTTCAATTCTTAGACATACACAATGTTTCAAGATGCTTCAGATCACTCGTTATCACCTCCTTGTGTCCTGATTACTCTACATAATTAATTCGTACGCTGAATGAAACTGACTTTTAGGTGCTAATTTGAGGCAATTCAATCGAATATGTGTAACTTAAAAAACGGCATGTCTATTTTTGTATTTTTAAATTTAGTATGAGGTCAATAAAGTTTGAAAGCGATAATCAACCTTAACGGCATGATGTTTACGGGTTGATTAAATGGCTTTCTCTCATGTAGATCACTAAAATAGGTCGGCAGCTGCCTACGCAAACTGATAATGAAATCCTTTACAAATTGGCCTTGACTTGACTTAAAAAATTGTTTCAACCTCACATCATATTGAAATGTGTACTAGTAGGGACTTACATGTGAACCGAACCATATTCCTTTATTTCACTTAGTGAATTTGATATCTGATAAGTAGTAGGGGCTTTTTGTTTTCATGTAGATTGAACATCACCCGCAATTTATCTAATCTATCGAAAGGGTCTATGGGAGTGTGGCAGCGACGATCAGTTGTGAGTCGTGTTCATTCTATATGAAGCTTGATATTTTGAGACAGCTCTTGTTTACCGCACGGTCCAATAGCAATGCACATATAGCTCCGTGTTTGTTATCACTCATGGCCTTACGCGTCAGTAAACTTACGTCTGTTGTCTAAGATGAAAAGAACAGAAGCTTGATAGTGTGAAATTTATCAAATGGACTGTTTGCAATGACCAAAGGACTGCTATTGAAAACAGTAAAAGTGTATCAGCTGTTTTATGCTAACGATTAAAGTTGACAGGTTGGGATTTTTTTCAATTTTGTAATGTTTGTTTTTGGGCAGACTTCTCATTTACGCTTTGCGCGTGATCCTTTGAGGTAGCGGGATATACGGTTTTTCCTATAAGCCCCATAACGCCAAATCTGGTGTAACCAACGACCTCCCGTTTTCCATGTGTGAACTACATCAGAGGGTTTGTCCAAAGATAGACCTCCTAATCAAGTCGGGCCAGTGAAGAGGCCTCAGAAAACAGCTTCAACAACAATCAATCTAGGTGGCACTTGAGAGTACGCACATTTCATGTCAAGTCGTTCGGCCTTATCATTCCAGTGTTTTAGCTACCACGGTCTATGGTCGACAACACCGGGTCGTTGGCTTCGCCGTGAATGTCGCGCGTACTGCTGATTTAAAAGGGACGACGTCATTTTGACGTAGTCGTCTCGTTCAGACAAGAGAAGGCAGTGCTGATAGCTGCAACCTGCTACACTCCACATGCAAACTGGTTGAATATCCACACACCTAAAGTGGGGCAAGCAGTGGGTAGTTATTGTCCTCTCGGTAGCGATCGTCAACTTATACTTTACTGATTAGTGTTAACTGGTGAGCAGTTGAGGGTTTTAGTTAAACTTAAAGTGAACACCACTGACTGCTGACCGCAGTTGTTCTATTTCAACCGCTAGCTGAAATGTCTTTGGCAATACAGCAGCCAAGAACAACTATGAGTGGAAATTGTTGTTTTTTCATCCTATCAGCAGTTGATTTTGCTTGGCGGAATTCTAGTCAATGCGTCACGTTGTCTGTTGAGTGCCCGCGGGTTGAAAATCAACTGGAGTGACGAAAATAGATTGATTTCACCACAAAAGATTACACGGAAGAGCATGCATGCGAACCCTCATCGAACTCATGGAAATTCCCAGAATGCAAGGCAATGGGGGTTACCTGGTTACATGTAAAGAGCTTTCCTGGATGTAATCGTCAATGATTCATTCTACAAATACCTAACACAAGACTTCTATTGTTGCTATTTGCCGTCCGGGATGGCCGGATATTTCAAGATGATAATACTTCGACCGACCGACAGACCAAGCTATGTTCCGGAGTATCAAGTAGACTTACAACGGAAAGACAATCTATGTTACGACGAATACATATTAAGAACGATTTTTACTACTGTTTCTAAGTGTATAAGATATTAGGGATATTGCATTCAAACAAGCACAGGGGTTAAATTAACTCTGAGTTTGTATGGCGACCGATTAACCGAACAGTACATAGTATTCAGCAGAAATGAAGGATGCAGCTACTCAACAATGAAGCTTGTGCTCTTTCTCATGTCACATTCCTGAGCCATCTAGCCGACGGTAAGTGACATCGATCATTTGTGTTGTATACGAGTGTACGCTGTGCACATGTTATCCGTGTGGACTGAATGCTGTCCAGATTCTTATCCAAGGGTTCACTGTCGTTAGTAACACAGAGGATTATCATTTAACGTTGCATTCCCTATCGTCAGTTCTGTTATTGCGGACTGTTCAACTTCCTTTACGTACGTCACATTGTCCGTAAAGACGGCTGAAACATGGTCATCTGACACCCACAAACCCACTAGGACTTTAATGTTATCATTCGGTTGTGCAACAGTGTGATATCAGTGGATTGAGAGCAAAGCTCTCTCAAGAAGGCATTCGCAAAACTATGATAAAAATGGTGACATATTGCATTAGGGATATTCAGGATGGAATGCGAAGCATGGATTTCATGTCCAATATATATATTGCACATTCATAAGAAACGACATTTCAAGAAACCTCAAAAGACTCAGAACTATAGAATTACTCCAGAAAATGTATTGAGCATTCAAAATAATAATAATAATAATAATAATAATAATAATAATAATAATAATAATAATAATAATAATAATAAACATTTATACTCATCGAACAGATCGGGTAATGTTAATTTGCCTGCAGTAAGGAAAGTTAAAGACAAAACTGTTAATCCTATGAATAACTAGAATTTTCCGAATGGTAAATAGTAATCTGCGGTTTAAAAAATGAGGTAAAGAGGTTAAGAAATTGGTAGACAACTTTTCTCTGACACTTAATCGGGTTAGGCCTGGTAACCTATAATGTCTGTGTGCACCGATTGAATTCGGCCCCGTGAATCAAGTGTGTTCGACGCAATACTTTTACCAGGCCGAAAGTCGAACGATTTGAGAGAAGGTATAAACTATTGTAGTGAGGATAAGCGATTGTAATATACTACTCACAGGACTGCCATTCAGAAGTAAGATCAGAGCATATAATCTGATATCGAAGTAACCTAAGGGAAAACACAGGAAGAAAGATCGGAATGCAGCATGGCCCAAAATGGTCCCTGTTACGCCAGGCGCCTGTAGCAACGCGAAGGTGATATACAAAGCTGGAGTGGACCGCCGCCAATGAGGCGTAGATCGCCAGGTTCGGCAGCCTCGCCGACTGCCGGCGCGGCGAGAAAACGTCTTACGTGAACAAACGTTTTGCTGATTGTTTTTTTGTATTTGAAGGGCGATCCGATAATAGGGCCGGTTGATAAGACGGCAGTTCAGGTTAGGATAGAAATAAATGATAGCTCGGAGTGCTGTTTGATTGACACTGTGGACGCGATTTCATTGACTGGGCAGAGGTCAGCAAATGTTGTTCAGCCATGTGCAGTGGTCGTTCAAACAGTAGGTGGGTTTACTCTCAAAGTTAGTCGCCTGCCAGAACATGGTATCCGAATCAATGGTCACGTAGTCAAGCAGTCGTTCGTCATTTCCCTCGACGCCCATCAAATCATATTGGGAGCGGACTGTCTTGACCGCACTTAGGCTGTGATTGATTTTTGAGCATGACAGACCCGTTACGAAGTATGGTGTGACTCCGTTAGTGAAAAAAACGCAAACTCCAGCTTCGA
Source organism: Paragonimus heterotremus (assembly GCA_013368495.1). Classification (NCBI taxonomy): domain Eukaryota; kingdom Metazoa; phylum Platyhelminthes; class Trematoda; order Plagiorchiida; family Troglotrematidae; genus Paragonimus; species Paragonimus heterotremus. The sequence continues at coordinate 79,354 of LUCH01002102.1, forward strand.
CAACTTGAAACGAACTCATCCGGAGCAATACCAACCTGTGATAATCGGTTGCTGAATGAAGTGATATGCAAATTCCGAAAACTGTTCACCATAGATCAAGAACCACATGGCTATTGTGACTGGATTGAACATGAAATCTCCATCAAACCAGACCGATTTCTGCCATTCGACCTCAGAAGAAGTCCAGTACACCTGTAGCCAGAAATTGAGCGAAAATCGAAGGACATGCTGAAGGAGGAGATCATTGAGGAAGCTGATAGCCCGTTCAATTCTCCTGTCCGGTTCGCGAGGAAGCCTGATGGGAAATTTCGATTTTGTGTTGACTTCGGAATTCTCAACGAGATTACAGTCAATAAAGTGGTAGCAGTCCAAGCCGTGGCAGAAATTTTCGACAAGCTATCGAACGTCAGGATATTTACAGTGCTAGATTTGTGGTCTGGATATTGGCAGGTTCCAATCAAGCAATCGGACCGAGACAAAACGGCGTTCACAGTGGCAGAAAAGCAATACCGCTTCAAACGTATGCCGTTAGGATTGTCAGGTGTCCCGTTCACTTTCAGACAGTTGATGTGGTAGGTGTTAGACGGATTTGACAATACTGTTGTCTGTGGAGACGATATCGTCATCTACAGCGTGAATAAGACGGTGCATAGCGAACACGTTTCAGCAGCTTTGCAGAAGATTGAACAAGCCGGCCTACGAATCAACATTTCGAAGTGTGAACTGGCGGAATGAACGGTAATACTACTCGGTCACAAGGTCGGTCAGGGCGAAGTCCAAGCAATTCCCGAGAAACTGCTTGCGATCGTGGCCAGTCCGGTGTCAACATCGAAGAGGACGTTGCGACAGTTTCTAGGTCGTGTCGGGTTCTATAGCCGTTTCATCAAGAACTTCAATGAACTCGCGAGCCCATTGTACGAAATTTTGAAGAAGGATTGTCAGATTCACTAAACAGATAAGACCAATCAAGCGTTCGTCGAGATCCAACAATTGATTGGAGAGGGACAGCTTACCCTGAAGTTGCCAGTGATTGGACAAAGCATCGTTGTCGCGAAGGATGCGAGCGATGTGGGAATCGGAGCAGTACTGAATCAAGGAGGTTGTATTGTGGAATATGCAAGTTGGTTGGTAACCCCTGCTGAACGAAATTACTCAACGACAGATAAGGAGTGTTTGGCGATCGTGTGGGCATTGGAATAATGAAGACCGTGCTTGCTCGGCCGACGTTTCCATGTGGAGACTGATCACAAACCGTCCGAGTGAATTAAATCAGCGAAACACACCCTAAGGAAGCTGGCTCATTGGGCATTGCGATTGCAGGAGTACCACTTCACAATTCGCCATGTAGCTGGTAGAGAGAACTATGTTCCGGACTTGCTTTCCCGAACGCAACACATGGATGAAGTTCACAAGGATGCGATCGGAGTTAATGGTATTGAACTGGAGAGCTATCCGGGATAGTTACAGGCAGCGGAGAGGATGAACATGTCAGTTCGAATGGGGACTGATCAACAACCAGAGAACAAGGAGATTCCGGAGGTGAAAGCGTTCAGAATGTGCTGGTCAGACTTGCGGTTGACTAGTGGCGGTATTTCAATGCGCCGACTGCGGGATGGAATAAGCGTGCCTGTTATATCGACGGAGTTGAGAGAGCCAACTGTGAAGGGATGTGATCAGTCGACTTAGACGGGATGTCGTCGAATTCAAGAACTGCTGAAGCAAAGGGCATACTGGCCGGGAATAAAGGATGATAGCAACTCTTATGTGTAGGCATGCGAACAATGTCAGCTGTTGAAGAGCTCCAACTACCCCAGTCAGTATCCCACACAAACAATTCCGGTCAGTGAGATTGAGGAATTACGGTCACTGGACGTGATCGGTCCCTTCCCAGTAACCACATCATAGTGATGACGGAACATTTCACAAGGTGGATTGAAGCAGCCGTTACTCCCGATCAGTGTACAAGCACTGTGTGCAGAGCGGTAATGGAACACATCGTTGCAGATCATGGAATACCACGAAGTATATTGACTGATCAAGGTACCTGTTTCGAAAATGAAGAATTTCGGAACTGTTTGGAGCGTTTAGAACTCAAGATAATTCTCACATAATCATACCATCCTCAATTGAATGGATTGATGAAACGAAACAATCGCACAATCAAGGAATGGTTGGCGATGAATGAAGGGAGCTGGGAAGAAACACTACCATTGATTCCGTCGACCCACCGCTGTTTGCCACAATGGACAACGAATAAATCGCCGTTCGAGCTAATGTACGGGGGCGTGCCACGCCTGCCAGTCGATCAGAAGATTGGTTCATGGGGAGACTGACGGATGAGCATATGTGAATTAGCAGAAGCTCGAAGAGTGGTCAACTGAAACTTGGTGAACGCGAAAGAAGTTTCGAAGTATCAGTCAACCACAAGGATGTCGGGTGGAAATGCTGTGTTTGAAATTGGTTCGAAGGTTCAATATAGGGACAGACGGAGTCCGGGTGTAACAGGATCAGGAGCTAGGACGTTCCTGGCAAAGTGGAACGGACCTAATGTGGTAGTGGACCGCCGTGACCCCGTGTATCTGATTAGGAATGAGAAGTATGGACATTGAGTGCACGGAAGTTAGGTTTGTAAATGGTATGACAATCCGAGCAGAAGAGGATGCTCACCATGAGCATCGACGTCCTCGTGGCCGGTATACAGATAGTCGAGAGAGCGAAGAGAGTCTTAGCGGCTTTTGCTACAGTTGGAACAATCTTTGTAGGGGGAGGAGTGTAGTGAGTATTAGCGATCATAATATACCACTCACACTACTGCTATTCAGTATTTGACGACACAGCATAAATTTTGACAATGAAGTAATTGCGGAATAATTACAGGAAGAAACAGGAATGCAGCATTACGAGATGGTTCTTGGTATGTAAAGGAAATGAACATTGGCGTATGTAGCAACCGAGAAGTTCTGGTCCCAGTACCGTATGCAGATGAGTGTTTTTGTTTGTTGTCATGTTGAAGCGCATAACCCATCTATTGGTGATTCTGAATGAATAACCCTTGTGCCATCAGCATTGTTGGCTCACATCACCACAACATTTGAAGAAAATACCTCACCAGCTACATTTTCATGAAGTTGAGTATGATAAACGTGAAGTAACGAAATTCGTGTGTCAAAACATGAGTGCAGTTGGACTAGTGTTCAATAAGATCACTTCACTGTTCAGAGGCTTTGAATACAAACACAGGCATCACGGAGGAACTCTTGAAAAACAATGAATAAACAAGGACATTGAACAATTACTCTCTAACGTAACGAAGGTACCGAAAAATAAAAGAATGAAAATGAGTGAAGCAGGGTGAAAACAACATCTAATTTCGGATTTATTCTCAACAGAAATTTGAAAATGTTCATTGTTAATTCAGCGAATTGAAAAACAACAGCATTTTACTTTATGTATAACATTGTGTTCTCTTTGTCAGCGGATGTCTCAGTTATCGAGGCCAGCCTCTATGAGGTATAAGGAGGTATAAGGAGACGATCCTGACTCGGATGTTTTCGTTACTCGAGAAACCTCCGTTGAAATAAAACTCTACTGAAATCATGTCATGCCCTTAATGTTGAAGTCGAAACCAATAGTAGCTGTAAAATATGGTATACTATGACTCCTCAAGTGCGTATATCTTTAATGTGGTCTCAAGTTACCAATGAATACTCATATTTACCGCTGATGAACATGTATATCGAAGGAGTTGTAGTTGAAAAATTATAGCTTACAGAATGCGTACCCGTACGTCAATCGCGTGCACCAACAGTTGCCACAGTAGAACCGTTAAGTAACACCACTACAATATGACTGACCAGTTAGCCGAGGATTCGACCGGTGCTTCACACAAAGCGTTTGGAAAAAGCTCAGTCGTGAGAACCGGTGTTACTGGCAGTTGACGGTTCATACAACACTTTGAGATGTACCACGTAACCACCCTGAATTGACTTGCTAAGTGCAGAAGTAAACAAAAACTTTACTTCTGATATAATCAATATTACTGATAAGTAGTTTGGTGGATTCGATAATTTGGGAGAGATCCATTTGCGAGAAATCTGGACCTCGGCTGGATTCGAACCAGCGACAGAAACACCATGCCCAAACGCGGCAAGCGCTCTACTGTAACGTGCGGTCGAAACCACCAAGCGCACACAGGTTGAATTTGAATTGTTTATCGGGGCGTGCTGCTGTGTTGTCGACGCCGTCCTAGTTATCGTTTGTGTAAGTCGTGTGCATGGCTTACTGGGCCTTTGGCTCATGCTTGTTTTCTTGTTGTTTCCTTTTACAGGACTTGTTGGAACCCTTACTTCGGAAGAACACTGTCCCCTGGTGTCTCCACGTTGCCCTACATTTTGTCCGCAGGCGTGCCGGACAGTCAACGTGTAAACAGCCGGCCTGCATGTTACACTACCAGCTGAGCTACGAAGTCGCGTCGGAAGCTCAAAAACTTCACATTTGGACCTAGTTACCCACCCAACCAACTGTGTCATATGGAATCCACCAAATTATCCAACCGATTGACTGCCCAAGCAGGATTTCTCGATCAGTTCAAGCTGGAATCCACCAACGCATTGATACTGAATTATTGATAAGTAGTTTGGCAGATTTGATTATTTAGGAGAGATCCATTTGCGAAAACTCTGGACTTCGGCCGGATTCGAGCCAGTGACAAAAACACCCTTGTCAGTGATTCAATGTCAGTGCTCATCGGTGGCGTTGGTGGATTCTAGCGTGAACTGATCGAGAAATCCTGCTTGAGCAGTCAGTCGGCTGGATTATTTGGTGGATTCCATATGACACAGTTGGTTGGGTGGGTAACAAGTGCAGTGTAGAAGGACGATCGTATTATACTATTCATACCGCTGCTGTTCAGTAGTAGGACCAGAGCATATATTTTGACGTCGTATAAGCTGCCGGAAAGATGCAGGAAGGAACATCAGAGTGCAGCATCACCCATAATGGTCCCTGCCACTTAATGGAACTGAGCATTAACATCTGTGGCAGCCGAGACGGTCTGGGGCCGGATACCGCTTGCAAATGAGTGGTTTTGTCTCTGGTTTTGTTTAAATGTTTAACCTAAGTGTTGCTTTGTAGAATAAACAAACCTTGTGCAGTCGGCGTTCTTGAATCACAACACTAGTTCCAAATTTGACATTTCTGAGCTTCCGGCGTGGCTTCTTTACTCAGCTGGTAGAGCGCTTACCGAGTTTGGGCATAGTGTTTCTGTTGGTGGTTCGAATCTAGCCGAGGTCCAGATTTTTCGCAAATGGATCTCTCCTAAATAATCAACATTGATAACAGATAAGAAGGTACGGCTGTGTTATCTGTTGGCGGACACTTAACACAATGCCGAAGGAAAAGCAAAACATTTCAACCATGAGCACATCTACTGTAAATTAATAATGTTCTCAGAGGTTACGGGTTACGGCTTAACGGCACCGGTTTTTGCCTGATTGTAGATATCTACTTATGACCTCACACAATCAAGAACGTTTCCAAAGCGGCATGCAGAGTCCAGGAAGGGAAGTCCAAACGTCATCATAAGTCTCACTTTAAAACATTCGGTGATGTGAAACTTGCAGGGAAGTTGGTTTCAGAACACTTAGAAGACGACCGCATCAATTATCTTAGAAACTCAATAAAACAGACCATGCTGAGTAAAAATGTCACATTTCGGTAGAACGAAATCATCTGAAATCCAACAAGTCAGGCCCCTGACAACCTTAAAAGTTTTACAATTCATGATTATACGTTGAACTAGAACATTATAAGTGTGACTGAGGCCAGGTAACTTGAACTGGAGTCCATGAATAGCCGTGAATTCATCCGCGATTGCCAACCATATATTGACAAATGTCAATGCTTCTTGGAGTGACACACTTATAAACAGTAAATAAGCGTGATATATGAAAGTTGCTCCGATTGACAGTTATGCTGACATATTGATTCAAAATGTGATTTGAAGCTCAAAAATGAAATGCAGTCTCCCATTTTTGAGAAATTACATTTGTCGCTCGTGCACGCTATCTATCAAACAGTGCAAATTGTGAATGTGGAATGTCAGTCCAAGATGACTGTAGTACGCAAGTAAACTAGTTTCTACCAACCAATCCCAAAGACATCCAGTTAGATACGTATCCGTATTGTGCGCAGCCTAGATCATTAGCTCGGTGTTTGTTAGGTAAGTCACATTTAGCAGTAGGAATTGACGGCATGTTTAGTTGAAACGGGCAAAATATCTAGAAGGTATTACACATGAAAATGGCAGTAAATGATGTGAAAGAGGGAGTAAATAAGACTGTGGTCAGAGCTTTATAGTATGCTTAGGAATAAGACGTCTGCATCGCAATGGGACAAGATAAATTTGTCCTAATACACCGAGTTAAACTGCCCACCGGTTGGACAATAACAAGGTTTCAAATTGAATGCGTTTTATAATTACAAATGTGTATAAAAACCAGTCCCTTGTTCGTAAAAAATGAGGTCTGATATCCATAGTATTTTGAGACGGAACGCATTCCGTAGCACAACCCAGCTCAAGCTTTAGTGAACATTGTACCGATTTCAACAGATTAGTTCGACATGATTCGGGTTCAGTTAACGTACAATAGATTTCATGTGCAATCTTACAAAAGGTTTCGTATTCCCATGCACATAATGTTCAAAGGCTTCTCTATAATCAACTGCCATTTTCTACTCCTACGTTTTTTAAGAAAACACACATGGTGCTGAAGCAGCCAGAAGTTGCAGTGACCAAAAACGGTGTGGCTTCTCTATGGATCTCGAATGCAACCGTGCTTTTCCGCTTCCCTGTACTGGACACATACTTTCATGTAGCTATGCTACAGGAGGTCCGATAGGAAGCCCATGAAACCAACTGCATTCAGTGAATGTTTATTCTTTCTTAATGACTCATCTGTTGTTTTTAATCTTCAAGGTCAGTCCACATTCAAATCGGACAAGGATTGAGCGGATCCTCAGGTTTCCATCTCGAAGTTAGACCCAAAGTATTACGGAGTAATGAATGTCGAACTGAACATTTATCTCGCTTAGTTAGCAGTATCTTATTGTTTGAGATCAGATTCCCTTACACTACCCACTGAGGTGAAGTCCACGTCACAAAAACCGTTCACTAATCAGATGCTCATTCTACGCTTAGCTCAAACAACCAGTAAGTAGTATACCTCTGTAATTCTTCTGAGGTTGAGCAACATTCGAGGTCTTTCTTCGTTGTAAGCAATTTGGTAGGTTAATGTGTAGTTAGACTTATCAAGGGATTTTTATTGGCTACACAACAACCAATTACATTGCGTCAAACGAACACTCACGTGTGTCCTTTAACCAAAACTATTCTAGTCGCTGCATAGACCTTCGGGGTCCTCCTACTCAGTTAGCAAACAGAATTCCATGCACGGCATGTCAACCGTTAAGTTTTTCGCTAACAAATAATTTATACAAATGACTACGTCCCTAAAATTCATTACTGACTAGTGGATCCGTTGAGAAAGTTATCTGTTATCGACTAGCCGCCTTATTTTTGTTCGGAATTTACCTGCGAACTTCGAGTGACCGAACAAAATTAACATGCATAAGATCAACCATTTGACCTTAACACGACCTTGAAACAGTTAGATGCACTTATCTGCTGTGAGAATGAAAAAGTTGATTCTAGCACCTTTTTCTCACTTACGGTAGTGTGCGTAATCATTGATCTGTTGTGCAGTTTTATGTTTTATGAAAATCTCATGACATGCGTTATATGTGAAAAAATAACGTAAACATTGCAAACAGCTTTTTAAACAAGCAAGACATTTCCCCCGTTTGTTGTGCATGATCGTCAAGTTAGTACTCATGAGCGGTTACTGGTGTCCATTAGTCGATGGCTGAACATCAGTTTCACCAAGGGTGAATTTGTTTTTGATTAGCTATTGGGATGTAAAGATTAGGATCATCAGGATAGTGGATCACAGCACCGCTGAATCCTGGTGTTCACAGGTTATAGCGGTGTACACTGACTGAAAACCACCGTAGTAGTCCGGTAGCGAATGGACAGTCGGTGTTGTGCACAGATTGTTTGTTCCTACTACTAGTCTCCAAGGCCCCACGCATAACCCCACGTTGTTTCGACCCATTCGACACCCGTTTGCACAGTCTTCAATATAATCGTTATTCATCTTCATATAGCTCCAATCACACCATCTGAGTAGCATCACAGATAGAAGCAGCTTCTTCTTGAATGATTTTCAGGAATCGAAACATAGTTACCGATACGGCTGATTTGTTTTACTCAACACTTGCCTAATGAGTGATGCAGAATGTGATTATTACCCAATGGTTTACAAGACGGTATCGATCGATGGGAGCAAATATCAAGTAAAACGACTAGGACGTAAACCGTTGAATAAAAGTAAAAATAGAACGGTTTTCAACGCCATACCCCTACTGACCAAATATCGGCATGCACAACCACGGGGGAAAAATCAATTTGTCAGAGTGCAGTATCATCGGCTGAGAAATGACATGAAGAAAACACGATTAGTGTGATCACCTCGTTGTAGTCACTCCTCGTTATAACTCACCACACTGACATGTGCTGACGGTCGTTCATTCATCGGCTACTCGATTTTAATACTAACCCGATGTACCTACGTTGTTCATTAATTCCCTTGGGCAACACACCCTATGCGTCTACATAAATAGACTTTTAAAAAATGAATAACGCTAGTTCGATCTTATAGCAGCCAAGATTTTGTTGTAGGCAAAATTAATCCTCACTAAACACGGTCTATCGGTCGATCATAGCATTATGGTCTCAAAATATCCACATAGATTGAACATCACCCACAATTGATCGCAACTGTCGCATTCCCATAGACTTTCCAGTCGGCCCATTTCGACTGGAAAGTCTATGGGAATGCGACAGCTGCAATCAGTTGTGGGTGATGTTCAATCTATATGAAAATCAAAATCCCCTACTACTCATCTGTAATCAAAATATCCAATTGATCAAGCTACGTAATATTAACGATAAGGGAGGCTGTTGTGAGCTCGGATGGCACAAGGGTTATTCATTCAGAATCACCAATAGATGGGTTATGCGCTTCAACATGACAACAAACAAAAACACTCATCTGCATACAGTACTCGGCACAGACCGTCTCGGTTGCCACACACGCTAGTGCTCAGTTCCTGCATGTACCGAGAACCATTTCATGCGATGCTGCATTCCTGTTTCTTCCTGTAATTTTTTTGCGATTACTTTAATATTGCTATACAATAGACATAATCAACTGGATGTTTTTCATCGAAGTTCAGTTTGCAAGTATGCGCCAATAAGGTCAATCGTACCTTTTTTGTGAGGGGGAGTGGGCAATATTTTTTTTCCTGTGTGTTTCACAAACTTGAATATGATTTCACATCATGGTATGTCGTGCTGGAACTTTTAATATTAATCCAAACTTTCAGTCATAGGATTCACTACGTTACTAGTGTGGTACAATAACAAACATTAATGACAGAATAAGCAGAATCTTACTATATGCCAGGTTAAAATTTACGTGTGGTTGGTTTAACTGAATGCGATGAATCTGAAGCCAACTGAAATAATAAAAATCCCCATCTAGGATTAAAAGGATTTAATCAAATTTGATCGTGCACTAATTTCTTGTTCACTATGGTTAGTTGGTATTCAGTTAGACATGAAGATAGCAAAGCAAGAATGAGCAGGTGCATCTGTCCTTACATGACAGAAAATTACCCAAGCCAAGCACACAAAAAGCCCAGTGGGGATGATATATGGCCGATCACTACTTGCATTATGCTGCCATCAGAATTATAAGTCAGCTCTAATGACCAAAAATAACCACCATTGCCATCCCACGTCTTATGAAAGAAACGGTCACCTATCGACTGAAAAATCCTTCCGGTAAATAGTCCCCTAATCAATCAACGCAATGGCCGAATCGTCCCCAAAAAGGACAAAATCATAAACGCTAGTCTAAAACGTGTTGGTCGTATCAACTACAAATTAAACGTCACGTTTAAAAAATCTCCAACTCCCTCAGACAGTGAAAAAATCAGCCACACCATAAATGGAACACACTTTCAACGCATTCTGATGTGAGAACTAGTCGTTCTACCATTAATGTAGGTCGGTCAAAGACAAGGGTTGAGGTTTCGATAAACAAATGCATTGACGAGCGGCGCTTCCGCCTGAGTTTTTTCAGTCATGGTCACTTGAAGTAATATTGGGATGGGCGCGCAGCTGGCTCGATTTCTGCTGCGGGTGGGGTTAAGAAGTGCAAACAAATTCCCTTTTGTCCGAAAATTGGGTTTCGTGACTCACACACAGTTAGTGTTTAGCTAGTGCGCAAGTTCGTTCGAGGTCTATGAGTCACCAGGGTTGGCGAACAAACATACACTCAAATCAAAGGTGAACTCGGCTGTCGATCGATGGTGGTGTTGAAAATGCAGTGCTCGCCAAGTGTGATGCAGTGGCCCATGCCCATAGGATACTGGCTGGAATATGACATGACGTCAATCTCAGCAGTTTAAAACAGCCCCCTTAACACTACGCCATAAACATGCACCGTAAACGAATGCGACAGTTGTGAAGTGCTTATTCTTTACAGTCTTTTCGAAAGATAAAACCGAGCACATCGAGAATGTGCCCGCCTACGCAACGTCAAGATGTCTGGTTTTATTTATCATGTATGTCGGATCGACGGTTGCGATCTGTGTCCATCACAAGGTGCAGAAAATTACGGACCCTTATTTGACGTATCTGTTGAGCCCTCGGAATAGACGATTTTTTTTCTGGCGTCAGTTTGGCCAGGCAACTCTGCTCTGTGCGGGCCAGCTGATCTCATAATTGACTCCAGCCAAAGTTCAACCTGATTCGGTAGTGTAATTTATGAGCTAATGTATACTTTGATGTTGTGCCGCCTAAACCTATACTGGGCCAACATAAGATTTTTCCAATGTCCCTCTGGTATAACATCACACAACCTATAGAGGACTAAGACTAGCAACGGCTACTCTCAGTGTTGAGCAATTAGTAAACTGTACATGTGATCGATAATAGTTGAGGTCAGTTGGATTAATTTAGTTGGATATGTTACCCTTGGGAATTACAATTTAGGTCTCGGAATAGAAAAGCCTATTTTTAGAATACATAAGTAAGTATACTTAGGTAATCGTGGGTTTTCACGTGCGATATTGTCGAAACAGGTAAGCGGTTTGCATCAACGAATATTTATAGTTGTTCGACAAACCTAGCCGCCAGCTCCATGCAGTTCATTGTCATCAATACACAATGGGCACCGAGCGAGTTACTAGAGATATCAATGTGCTTTTCTTGAGCATCCGATGCGCCATGCAGGCTCCATCAGTGCTCCTCTGATCCGTGTGGGTTGATAGCTAAAATCCACTTTATCGATTGTTGAGATCAAGAGTGCTAGTTAGAATGTCCCTCTCGAGGTCACAGAAACAGTGGACTGACGACTGCGCACACGCGCAAAGTTACATGTACCTATACACAATCGAATATGCGTTGTCCACCTGTCAGCAGAGCTGCAGCACAGCACATGTGGCTGTCCGGAAAGCACTCAAAGAGGGGGGGGCAACAGCATTGAGCAAGCAGACAGCAGACGAGCTGATTGCTCATGGAGAGACCTGGGTAACCAGTGTGTTGGCACAGACCGACGCAGTGCGAAGATCGCCCGACCGATGTTGTATGAAAAGGTTACGTTACTCGGCAGGTTTTACTAGTTGGCTAAAGGCGCTGTGGCAGCCACAAGGAATCGAAGCGCAAAGTACTTTAATCGCCTCAACGGTGACTGTTGTACAGTTTGTAGAGCAACATGACGTGAGACGAGACTCAGTTTTGAGATTTCCGAATCAAATCTCAATGCTAATTCACTGGCGTTGCAAGGCGCGCAGAGATGTTGGAAAGTTATTAAACTCACCTAGTGGATGACCGAAAACGCCTAGGTACAATTTCAAGGTAGTCTGAACGCACCTACTTTCTTTACAGGTGGTTATTTCATGATAATTTCTCCCGGGCGGTTTTTTCGAACTGCCAAGCTTTTTGGAACTTATCCGCTGTGAATAAGCAGCTACCTTACGAATATTCCATAAACCATTTTAATCGAGTTCCACACTATCCTGTTCTTCACAAGGCAAACTTTTCCATATCCAAAGTAAACGCTGTTTGGGAAGCAGCAAGCTGTCTTAGGCGCATTTAAGGCTAGACTTTACACTACACGTTCAGTTGGGCTAGCATACAATGGGGTTATCTATTGGCTGGCATACCCTCAGCCTATGTACTTGTGTAAACAGGTGACAAACCGTAAACGAAGTGCTGGCCAAGTGCTCAATATCAACTATCAAACCGCGCGATGTAAACATTGTACGAAGGAAAAGCATTCTGCAATCTACATTCGTATTAAACTGAACTCGGAAATTTTGGACCAGCTAGACTCGCAGTTTTAAGTTAGTCTGTTCACCAACACAAACATTGTATGGTACGTAGCTTGGAGAGTATGAGGTTGATAAACCTTAATTTCAGTTCGTCCACGATGGCATCGATCCCTGATTAATTTTAAAAGAAGCAGTTGCTGTTACCACAGATTCGCTTGGATGTTTTGATTATTTTTCATGTTTTTTTCATACATCTGGCAATCAAATACAATACAAAGCCTTGGTTGTTTGTGTTAAGTAAACTTGACCATGTATTCTACGCTTGTTTTGGTATGTGCTTGCCAACGAGACTGTGTCACGTATATTAGTCCACTCTTCTTAGGTGGTCGGGTATTGGCAATGTGTGACAGTTCGACCTTCGAGGACAGTTATGCTTCATGCGGATGCTTTGATATCCGCGTGATAACGATAAGATGGATTGTTATTATACACTGAGCAGCTTAAATACGTTGACGTGGTTTCTTAATCACCGGTGATTGTTCATTTACCTGTTCCAAGAAAAATTCCTAGACTTGATTTAATTTCTAGTTAAAAATCATCTTCTATATGCACATTCGTTCTCCGACGGTGGCTGATCTGATGTCCAGTGTACTTGATCAAACTATCATACCAGCACGTTCAGCAATGGTCACTTGAGTGTGGAGCACATGTTTTTCCCCAACATTAGCGAACGACCCACCGATGATTACGTTAACACCCGAGATCGGACGTTCTGGGCAAATATCAACACTCCGAATTTTAGTTGTCTCGATATCACTTTCGCATATCTCAGTGTCAAATTAAGATGTCCAGAAGGGGTTCTCTGGGTTTCACCAGCGAACGGCGTCGCACAACCAATGGATATGCTGACGGGACTAGGAATTGGTTGACTGTTTCAGAGGAGACAGAGCGGACAGATGCGTCGGCGACAGGGAGTAAACAAGGTCAGTGTGCATGGACCCGGTTACATGTTAGGGCGCCCAACCTGTTACTATCCCAGGTCGCCTCCGTCGTGAGAAAAAAGAAAAAAACCGCTTGACTTAGACCTAATTAGCAGAACTGTTCAAATCGGTGGTGACTTTTTATACCGCTATGGGCATATGCGTTCCTAACTCTTTCTCATGATGTGGTGGGGAGGTTTGGAGATAATGTGCCCCATAAATAATTTGAAATTCTCGTCCTTGTTTTGGAGAGGAACAAAGCTCTATATTTTGAATGCGTCTTTTGGCTTGCCTTGGGAGCGAATACGGGACAGTCGCAGTATTTTCGGGACCGAGGTTTCCGCGTTAATTATTGCCGGGACGAGAATCCGAATTCTGTCAAGTGCATCACGATTGCAAGGACGAACCACCGTACCGCTTAGGAGGGTTTACAACATTACCAGACTGACTGGGGAGTAGGCTAAAACGTACTTGGTGAGCACTGAGAATGAGAGTATGTTGGCACGACGTAAAACGCACATGGGTAACACATCGGACAAACCGGACCTCTGTCAGTTCAACCCATGTGCAACCTATTCAGATTGACATGGACGTCCGCCTATGATATCATCCGAACGGCCCGATAGGTCGGGCAAGCCCTGCTGTCTCGGATGCCGGAGCGATTGTCAACTGAGTAGCAATTTGACGGACGAGTTGATAGCTATATGCAGGGATGAAAACCCCAGATTAATACTGGACGTCCACGCCGTGTAGACTCAGACGCAAAATCCGGAGTCCAAACCAAAGGGCTTGCCGAAAACAGACCTGTTAACCGAGTCGGGTATCCGAGCTGCCTGAGCACGGTTGGCGGCATCCGATTCGGATTAGCCTGTCACAGTGACCGAAGCCAGAGGACGCTTGCGCTTAACCGACACCTCAAGTGGCTTGCGCTGCACCACTTGCGGTTCCACTCACACACCACGTATCCGGTGT
>LUCH01002103.1:0-15161 GCA_013368495.1 Paragonimus heterotremus
TTTTTTATTCCTGTGTTCCACAAACTACCTGTACATATTGTAATGCGTCATGTGGGAAATTAGTCTTTTCCTTATACATGTCAGCTATATATTTTTCTTAAAAAAAACTTGGGCGTCACAAAGGTGTGCTCCATCCTATTTCACTGCATCGGCCGTTCTGTTTTTTGCACAACAGTGGGTTCCTACAGAATATTTTTCCTCCTCGCGAGGTATCATAGTAATCATGCTCAATCATTAGTTTACATTACGGAACACATTACCAAACGGGGACAGAGTTTGCCCTGTAAATGATCGGTTTTACTCTATGTATGAGGGTTGAGTCGACCCTGTTGTGTTCATTGAAGGCATTGTTCACCGGTTGATAAGTGGTTGCACGGAACATTTCATTTTTTGACTGCTTGCTTTGATAAGCAGGGTCTTCATTTTTGTGAGACCGTTCCAGATCACGTATTTTGAGGAGTCCGGTTAACATTTTAGTGTGACGCCAGAATGCTCCTTGTGTATCCGTAAGTCTTACGAAGCGAGTGCGCTTCCAGACCACGGCGTCGAGTATTTTGTAATGAGTCAAACTGTCATATCATCTCACGTCAATTTTAACGTGTTTGTCAACTCCTACTGTGTACCCCACCTCATCACCATTGCGATGTTTACTGTGTTTTTGGGTTAGGTTAAGGAAATGAATTCAGCTATGGCAATAAAAAGCTTGTCGTTTTCTAGCCATCTGTGTTGGGTGCTGTCACGCAGATGAAAGTCAATGAAAGTTTGATCGAGGTTGAGGCCTATTTATCTAGTTCGTCGGTTGTGATATTAAGTTACAGGATGTTAACTGCTATATCGTGGAGGTCCCCAGACCCGTTTAACATGTTCCAAATCTGCTTGTTGAATCAACGAACGGTATCGACGTAATGCGGATCTTCGGTGACACTTCGTTGTTTAATTGTCAGGCTGCTTTTTCTATCGGATTCAAGTCTCACGAATAAGTTTGGACGAGTAAGACTATGGGGTTACATTCGAAGCTTGTGTACAACCCTTCAAACCGACTGACGGGCGGCCGCGCTCGATACAACGGTCATTAGGTTAGTATTTCCGTATACCTATCTTTTCACGACCATGTTGCTGAAATTCTGCCGTACATCCGTAACAGCAATCATGTTACGACTTCGTGTAGATTACCGGCTTCGCCGTTTGTCATATCATTGATGACGACAGTGTCCAAATAAACAATGTCTATAATACCCTTAGCTGGCTTACTTCCTCTCCCTCCGGGCTAAAGTCGACCAGTAGTTTGTGATTTCTCTGTAAACAATCAATCGACTGGCACGGTCCCATGTTGGTACGAGGGGAGTTTACGTATTGACATTCATGTTCGGAATACCACTGCGACGCTTTTTTCGTGAGTTCGTCTCCTCTACCTCCATGGCGCTAGTGTGACTTGTCTGGGTTGAAACAGCTATCTGCTACTTCACTGATGGTCACTAGAACCGACTGGTCATTAATGTCTTACCCAAACCACTCTTGGACCATAGCTGATGCCTTCTTGTTTGGAGGTGAACGAAAAATGGCTGATCCCTTCCGGTATATAGGTAAAAGACGTGGAGCAGCTGAAAAAATTTTCGTGCCTAACTTTCCGCAGCTCCAATGGCAACAGCCTCGTGGTCTAGTGAATCCATGTTAGGGTTATCATTCGGATATTAGTCAATAGATTATGGGTTCGGCTGTACGGCGTGCGCGGCGTTCAGCAGACCTAGCGGGGTTCTCTGCTGTCCGCTATTTCTCTCGCGATTATTTAGATGGACTTGCAAACCATGTCCTGATAGTATGTAAATGAAGCCAGTTAGAAAGATCATCAATCCGTGCAGATAGGGGCACGTTATTGGCTGTAGTATACTGTCATTAGCAAGGGATTTCAGCCGGTGATTTGGGTGTTGACTATGTCCTAAACCTTGAAGGCAGTATCTGGCGACTACTCACTGGAGAGCATCCGTGATCTTAACAATTCGCTCTGGTTGATTACCTTGGAGTTTTGTGGTACCGTCGATGGCACTAATTACCGGTGTCCCATACGGTGAAGTCAGTTGATTTACATGCTTACTCGTTTGGTTGAATTATATTATTTTCGTTTCTTGGTCCGTTTTTGGTATGCTCGAGGTACACGTTCGCGAACCGCCGCATTGTTTTCTCTGTCATTCTGCTTATTGCCGGCTAGTTGATGAAGACAGCGGTGGTTGATCACTGTAAGTTTGTTTCCATTCTATTCAGATGTTGACCGCACAGGCCGCTGTTATTGACAACGGACTTGGTGAACATATTGAACTCCACCAAGCCCGGTTTTTCAGCAGACATCTAATAGGATGGTGCACTCGAATGTAGAACACGCCTGCCCCTCTATAAAACTTTCACGTCCTTTTGTCACCATACGTAACAAAGGTCGACAGATGTCTTCATGGTCTTTGAATAAAAAGTGCTGACTGTGTAGTTATCAACGTTCATACAACTACTCGGTTGAATAGAACTGTTATCTACGTTCGATACTGCATCAAGCGTGAATGAAAGTAGAGGTCTGTACCAGTCTTCGGCTGTTACTTTGTAGCTCTGGGAGCCAGGCTCTATTCAGTACCGACTAGTTGACATCACTGATCTGTTTACATAGCATGGGGTTGTTCGTAAGTTGTCGAAAAACCAAGATAATGTCGTCGGGTTGATCCAATTTTGTAATTTTCATGTAAAGGATCCAGGCTCTAAAAGTGTCACCCCTCGTTGTTATCTCCAGGATATTTGTGGTCATATTAAGGATAAAAGTGTAGTTGACCTAAAAAAGTCGGTTGTGCAGCCAATCTGATCTCTGTCGGCATAAGCCAAGATGAGGCTCACCTGCCTTTCAAGCATGCCCTCTGTGGCAAATTCAACAGTTCATGCCAAGTAAAAATACCCTGATCGAATTCTTTACTTTACATTACGATGAGACATGTGCCACGAAACAAGAAAACTATCAGTGGACGTAAGTGCAACAACACTGATAGTGTTTACCGAATGACGTGGATGTTCAGGAAATAATTGACAACTTCCCCAGCTCTAAAAATCCGTCAATCGATGCAAACTAATCCGTCAAGTATTTTGCGGAATTTGTGATGAAAGGGAATAGTGGGCTGTGTTGCTGCTTGTGTTGTCCGGATCGAAAATATAACCAAAAGCTGTATCCCCAAATTACTTAATTTCTATTTGTCGCATCTTCAAAGTGTAAAGTGTTGCTTCAAGACTGGGACATTTCCACTCCTACTTTGTTTATTACAGGTAATCCGCTTGAGACTGTGAACAGTTGCATATTTGAGTAGCACTATCTCGTCAGCTTGTAACATTGCTGATGAGATATCACCGAGAATAGGAAAGGCACGAGTTGCCTTTGCCAAACTGCTACATCTGTGGCGTCGAAAAGACGTTTGATTGTCGATTAAAAGAAGAGTATATAATGTTTGCGCACGTTCTGTTTTGCTCTATGGTTCGGAATCGTGGCCTGTTCGCAAGGAAGATGTCAACAGGCTTGCTGTGTTTGACCATCGTTGTCCCCGCCAAATAGCCCACTTCAAGTAGACTGATCGCTTGAGCAATGTGGCAGTTCGCCAGTGCGTATTCCGGAACGCTCGGGATGCGCGATCAATTGGTCTAGTGTTCATGTTGCACAGCCTGCGATGATTAAGTCACGTACTGTCTATACCAGCTGATCGTTTACCGTACCGGGCACCGCCAACAGTTGGGTGAAACTACATGGTGGTCAATCAACGACGTGGTCACAAAATGTGAACACCCTGACTGCTCCACTGAGCAAAGTGGACAGGTGTCGCCTGCCTGGATGGGGTCCTCATGATCACTCGAACCGCTGCTTAGAGACGCTATCCGAGGAGGCGGCGTATCGCAGCCCATGGTATACCTGTATCCACACCATTTCTAGTTCTTCCGCTTAGTCTTCTTTTTTTCTTCTAGGATATTCCACGTCACTGTTGAGGTGAGCGGCCCCCCGAGCCACAGTACCTTTTAGTCAGGCTCATGGCTATTATGATAATGATGATGACTTGTCGCATGAACCGTTGTAACAGTACGTTATGTGGGGTAAATTGACTTTTAGCTGCTATACTTGGAACCTCTGTAGCTGGGTAACCGCGTTCCGGTACCAAATTTGGTTTCATGCTCTCAGAGTCATTTGTAGTGTTCATTTCAGCTTGGGCAACGATCTATATGTTAACGGGTTCAATTTGTGGTTTATCGTGTTGATCCTCACATACAGGAACCAAGTGACGCAGGGTGGCTGCTTCCTTTCATCTTCCAAGAAATTTTACTCAAGCATTATGAAGATAACTCTTCAGGAGATATACTTCCACTCTTGGATCCTTTTTAGGCGGACGAGTATGGTTTCGTCTCAGTACATGCCAAGGGGCCGTCAGCCGGCTTGAAATTGACATACCTGAAGGGGATTTCAGATTGCGGTAAAACCTCCTTCTATGTATAGTGATTTGCACTGCAAAGAACTGATCTGCACCACTGCGTCGCTATAAAGAGGACAGACTCCCAATGTCTACACGCCAGACCCTGAGAGGATGTTACACGATGTCTTATCACAACATACTGTTAAGGCGCTCAATCAGGCCATTGTTATGCAGATGGTAGGAGATGGCGTGACTGGGAGCGACATCTCTTTAGTCTCGTGCCTCTGAAACGATGGCAGATCCACGGCCTGAGAGTGTGAACAAAGACTTGCTAGCCAGTAAGAAAAGTTGGTAAAACAGCCAATCACATGGGTGACAGTCTTGGCCAGATTGAAAGTGCAAAAGGAAACAGGAATATTCGTCGACATTGGTGAGCAAATATCGGTTGCGAGTCACAGAAGGAAAAGAGCTCTTAAAGTCATTCAAAGGGCCGGGTGGCTTTTGATCAGTTCAGCTTGGTGGTTTGATTTCAACACATACAGAGCATTGAACATTGATGAATTCTACCTCCTCCGTAGAGTATGGAAAGTCTTCACTATGTACGAAATATACTCTTCGTGCAACACCAGAGTAACACCTGGAGTCATGTAACTACTTTAAGTCCAGTTTGTGGGTAGCTGTACGACAGTGCTTTTGTGAAGAAACATCTGTTGCACAATTGTTTTCCTTCTAAGGTCATGAACCACATCATACTGAAAGAATGAACCCAAGTGTTCAATGTTGTACTTTATCCTTCCTCAGTTTTCCTTTGTGGTAACCTTGATTCACGAACGTAATGGAACGTTGATCAGTAATCAGCCAAAAGTAATCGTTGGGCAAGTACGGTCTACATTTTCTCATTATTTCTACAATTTCTTACACCTTTTCGACTGATGAGTAACTTCTTCGAGTTGATGACAATATTATTGAAAAGAATGTCACAGCCATACCTTTTTGAGTCGAGACCACTGCAACTGCGATGTCCAGAATCTCTTCTCCCACGGTTGGCGGAGTCCCGTGTTGTTTGATGGTAACTACGATGTTTTCCAACCCTGAAAGCTATCGAACGACTTTATAACCCTCCTAAATGTAGCGGAGGTATTGCGCGTGAATTTTCTAAATAAAGAAATAGAAAATCCGTTATGAGTGGTGCTTAGACCTTCTGGCGAAACGTTGTTGGGAATTCTAATCGTGGAATGGTGAAAGATATTGCAGCGGTCAGGCCTGGTGGTTGAGCATCAGTGTGAACCACTGGTGTATTGCTGTCTGTATATATATCGTTTGAGATTCGATAACCAAGCAGATTGACTTGTTATGCCGAATGAACGCCCGTACGCTGATTAAACGTCAGGTTGTATTTTATGGCTATACCGTGAAGTTTTTACCGATGTTCGTGGCAACGTTTTCGGTTTCGGCTGCAAATTATAGTGTGACCAACAGAGACAGGTGTGTCAGTCGGGTTTTCCGCTTTTATTAGTAGTTGGGCTAAACCGCGTGATGGGCAGACAAAATGGTCACAAAGTGTAGAGATACTAACTGTTACATGACGTGATGTGGGTAGGTGTCGCTCGTTTGACTAGGGTCCACACGATCACTCGAATCTCCAGCTAGAAACATTATCCGAGATGGCAGTATGCCGCAGCTAATGGTGTACCCGCAGTCAAACCATTTCTGGTTATCTCCCTTGATCTGGTCCTATAAATTTTAATCCTTTTCGATACATTTTTCTTCTGCCAGTCCACGTCAATGCTCTACTAGGAGGCGGCCTGAGCTTCGGTACCTTCCGATCAGACTCATGCCTCTAGTGGATATTTAAAAATGAATGGCCACTGCTCGAAGAGATCCACACACTTCTCAGGAATTACTACGAACATGAGGAAGCTTCAGAGGAAGTCACGAGTAATGGAAGCAAATGCAACCGTTATGAATGAAACATCCCGTATAATTGGTTACTCAGAAACGTAAGCGTTCAAGCGACTGTTGGTGGTTAAAAATGCATCCGTAACTTTGTCGAAATACTGCCTATTTTTCATGAATCTGTCCTTCCTAGTAATTGGCAGGCCCAAGCAACATCGTGTCAATAAGTTGGACGAAATAGAAGCAAGATGGGTACCTCCATCGTTGCAACATAAACATCAAATCCGCTTTTTGAAAATGGACATCTCTCGAAAAAGCGTTGCTGGCTTTAACATCAACCTTTCGCTATCATCTTTAACAGAAAAAGGTAAATAATGGTTTGAGCTTTTAACTAGATTACGCCCCATAACCGCTTCTACTTTCGACGGAGAGCTGTCTCTAATGTAACGGCTAACCATTCGAGCCCCACCATCTGTATGCTCCGACTAGGGCCAGCAGACTTGTTCTCTAAAGTTTCCATTGCAGCTATTAAACTGTTGCAGTTGGATAGTGGCAAAGTAGATAGATGTTTGACATACGGGGAAAACACTTGCAACCAAAATGAGCCAAAACACGGATTATCCAGAAGCATGATGCGCTAGCCAGGGTATTTGAGGCTACAGTGCAATCGATCACCAGCACAGTCATCTGCAGAACACATAGTTACCCATGTCTTACCAGCAGTAAATGATGACAATCTTCGCATTGAAAGTCGCGAAATATATCAACTTCTTGGAAGGCGCAAGAACCTCGGATTCAGACATCATCATTCAGCTCTTCTCAAGGATGTGAACGTATGTTCTAAGGAGCTAACTGGCTCAAATAAGGAAATATGCTCTTATTAATCTGTTATTTGGTCAAGATACAATGCTACCAATAATAAAGGAGTTACAGGCAAAGGGTGCACCAAACATTGCAGAGCAATTTTTGTTTGCATTCAGATGAAGAATCCGATTACTTCGGTACTTCGCGCATTTCGCTGTTCCGTTTCTAACATGCCCGTAGCCGAAACACATGCGCATTGATAATGTCACCTCGTTTGGTGATGAAACCTTTGCAACCTAAATGCCAAGCTCGGCGAACATACCAATACCAAAACCATCAGTGCGAGCTACGAGCAGCACCACCACTGTTCACAACTATCAGAAATGGATGTATACTGCACGCACGCGGTTCATTTTCCTTCGTGGTTCTGATATATGCTGAGGGGATCAACAATCGACAATTTTATTTAGACGCCAACCTCTGTATAAGGACCACTTCTCATTCAGCAGTCTTTGCTAACGTCCGGATCCACGGAACTGGCCATCCTCATTGTACAGAAACGAAAAAACCACCGATATCCGAGAGATGTTCAATATTGTCTCTACTTTTCGGTAGTGCTTTGCAATTTGACTTGCAGGCTCAAAATGCACTATGTTACTTCAAAACTGTAACGGAAACGTTTATTTCAAACCAGATAATATAATGCGAATTTGTTAGTCTATTTACACACTCAGAAACCTAAAAACATTGGGAAGAATGTTGGATGTGATATCGTAGGAAGCACATTTCTCCCCCGGCAACAAACGAAAACATAGATGTTTTCTTGGTGGAGTTGTTTTTTGAAAGAGGGTGTTTTAATCTCGTGGAATCTGATGGATGTGAGCAAGACAAAATGAGGAACACAGAATTGCTTTATAAGAACCATCGGACCGGAGTCTCAACTCTCTTCTTATCTTAAACTCTTGTGCATCCTCTATAAGAAAATACACTACTTGTCTACCCTCGTTTATTGCTTCTTGCGAGGGTTACGCAACCGTCGAACAATGCCAAAGGATCACACGCCAAGGGGAACAATAAATATATTTACAAACGGTTCGGACTAAAGTTGAAAGCAACCAATAAACTGGCTGACTTAACGTCGCCCGGCAGTCACTGAAACAGCAAGATTGTACGCGCTTTGGGAATGTATGGAATCGTCGTGTCTAGACAGAAACCAAGAGCTTTCACTTGACAGAACGATAGTATAACCACTGTTCAGTCAAGGTTCCGGGACAAGTTAAGAGGTGCAGCATGAGGAAGAAAACTGTGTCTGGAAGAGCGACGTCCACTTGGTTCATTGTTATGAAAATCTCCAAAAAGTTGGTTAGGTGCAATTTGCTCTTTTTTTTTCTGAAGCGGAACGCCTTTTAGGTCGCATTGCAACTACACTGCTTGTGCTATTAATTTCAAGTGCTTTGTCTGTACTGTTTGTCGCTTCTCTACATTGGTTACAACTGATAGCTGTTGCTCATTGAGAGATTTTTTTTCGTGCTGTTCAGTGAAACTATCACTAAACAGATAGAATCCTTCTGTACGTATCGCAAAATCTACCTTTAAAAATTTGGTGCGTTCTTCTTGCTTTGATTTGCCGATTTCCGAAAGATTACTTAGCTTAAAGTCTGAGGAACACAAACATCCCTCACACGCAGTTCATCTGTGCCGGTTCAGAACCTCGGGGGTTCGAAATAATGGTGGCTTCAGGTTACTTTCTGCCAAGTTTCATCCAGCTACATCCTCGCACCTACGATGGTGTATACGATGAAACAGCAGAATAACTCCCTGTCATGAACTCGCTGTCTGCAATTGTCTGTAGTTGTTGAACTTTCTGTAGCCCAGCATCAGAACTTGGATGATATGGACGTCCAACATCTACAGTTTTTAAGCAGTATATGTAGACGGAAACGATAATTTTACGTTGCGCTAAATGACGTAGTAAATTCTGCTGCCGTCCAAGGTCATGGTAATTTCCTTTTTATACCAGTGTCCCGCTCCAGTTATTCAACCATTAAACGAAGTGGATCTTGATATCCACGCGTTCAGGTTGATCTCGTGTTTCTTCTCCAACATAAACTTCATTTTTGAAACATATTAACACTCCAACATACAGTCACGTACATGCCTCTCTCCTTTGCCGCATTAAAGCCCAAATAATCCGGAGTGCTCCTTCAGCTTTCGAAAGGGGTTTTCGTTTGGTGTGCAACGGCTCAGTATTCTATTATCGTCGCGTCTAAAAATACCCTTGACTTTATAGTTTTCACATAAGCCTGGAACTTTCTACAGCCATTGATGTATCACCTCATTTTTTTGCTATTCAAGACTCATTATGTATGCTTGCACAACGAATACTGTCTCAACACTGGAATTTGGACAATACTTCGTCACTGTCTGTGAATTATGCACACTAAATTCCCGTCACCGTTTCGTCTGTTTGTTTTTGCGTAAGCTTACAGTGTATTGCTAGGTTGTTCCGACTATCTGAGAAAAGTTAGCGATATGCACTCAGTTGAGTTCAGTTCAGGTTGGTCATTTTTTGTGCAAAACTTACCCGCTGTCGCCCCACTCGTCTATTTTTGTCAGAAAACATATTTATGTTGTACTGCTCGCTAAACCTGACGGTGACCGAAACATTCACTGTGACAGCAAAATTCGTCGTTTTCGCTCATTTGAGTCACGTTCACTTTTTTCACCGAGTGGGAGAGACCTTTTTTTCTCAGATCAGTAGTGCACACATTAACTGAGTCAATCTGATCGTGAACTCCTCACTCTCGTCTTCAAGCGGTCTTTAATGAAAGGCTGCACTTGCGTGGATGGTTCTGTATACTTTGCTTATCCTCACTGTAGTCGACGTTTATGTAAGCTGGACTTAGTCCGACAAAGCCGCTCTACCGGTTTTCCTTAGAGGAAGGAATTAACCCGTTTCAATCCTCAAAATATGCTCCGTTTATGGGTATGCGAGGTTTGTTTCTTCAAAGGTGGTTCCTAATATGTTGTACCGCGTACAAGCCTTTCTTCCAGAGCGTTCATTTTGTTTTTCATGATGGCTGTCTTCCTTACGTTGACATCGCTACATCCATAAAGGATCAAGGATGTTTAGCATATTGTCAGGCTTAGTAACTGATGTTTGCTCCCGATTGCACGTATAGAATGGGACACAGCAAGTTACCAGCAATAAAGTTGGGAGACTGGTTTGTGGTGATAAGAGATAAGCAAGTTCACTCAAATTAATCCTGAGATTGCTTCGACTCATGATTAGACAGTGTTTCGGAAACGCCAAACTACCGTTTACCACACCGTACATTCCTTGCTTCTGGCGTAAGTTGCAAATTGGTAAAGCAATAATTTTGGGTCCGAGAGTGAAAATGACCATTAATTTGTTAATAACTGTTAATTGTGTTGGTCCCATAAGCTGGTGACCTCTTGATACACCTAATATCTCACTAGAGGCTTCGCGAAAGATTGCGTGTAACAAGATTCAAGAGTTTGAACGCTGCCTTTTTACTGGACTATCTGTAATATATGGACGCTTGCTGAAACGAGGCAGTGAAGGCCGTTAACTGGTTGCTCTGCAGGCGTCACCTTGCATGCAGCTCTTCGTTTGTGATCATATTTTGCCTAAATTTGTTGGTGTAGCGTCTGAGTCTGACCAGAAGGTACCATCTGACGGTGTTACCGAACTATGCTTAATTGTTAACGATCTCTAGCGGATTATCTGCACTAAAGAGCGCAGGAGTGGGTACGCCCCAGTGTTGGAGCGGCACTTTTGTTTTTGGGGGTGCGGAGTGCATTCTGTACAAACCAACCCGATTATTCACCATGTACAACATGGTTTGCAGGTCACTGGCAGAGGGCCTAAGTAAGACGACCATACGCATATTCCATGTCAGTGTACCTAACGCCAGCGAGAAGCTCATCACCAAGCTCACAGAATTCCTCAGGCGCACCTTCTAAAATATCGTCCATGATATTAATGCTTTGGGACTTCATCTAGAGGATCCCCTATCTCCCTGTTATCGCTGGTATTTTATTGTGATTTGGCTTACGTGCATATTCTGCAACGTAGCTGGATATATGTATCCTAATGTGGATTTGAAACGTTACGATAAGTCGTTTACCACTCACTATTTACCCCTTTTACATATTTTATATATATATATATATATATATATATATATATGACTGTGGATATTCTACGTTTATTGTGCTAATGCAAGCGTGGCCTTCATGATCGAAAAGTGTGTTGTTAGCTTTCTCGAATTTGAATACCTGTAATGTAACCGTGTATACCCTATAAAAGAGGCGATTTGATTTGCTGGTTTCTCCCATGGGCTCTTAAATCAGTCATACTTGTCAGTGGTTATCTATTGTTTTTAGTGTTCACGCAATAGCATTTAGAAATCCAATTGTCTAAACAATTTATGTGCGTCCACTCAAACTTACTTACAATGATTATAAGCATGCAAGACGTGATGTTACGGCAAGCATTTGTTATGGTTAGTTCTGCTTTTTGGTGTTTATCTTGAGCCTGCATATACTCAGAGCGTTTCAACTTCGGATGACATGAGTAGTAATAATAGCTACGCGATGTATTCCGGTGAATATCACGAATAAGCTCAACGCTTTACGTCGTTTCGGTTTGCCAGGTTCAAACAATAACAAGGTGTTTCATCGCGCTTTGAAATGTGAATGTGTATCATCTTAGCTTGTTTATTATAGACCCCTGTTTGTCCATAAGTTCATCGGCCTTTACAGCAGGGAGAAAGGTGTTTGTTTGTGTGTTCCTGCCTCTGTGCTGGTCGGTGAAAAATTGTTAGACGGTTTATAGGTCTACTGAAAAAGTGAATAAAACTAAGTAGACGGTAAATTCATCGAAGCTGCTGGCTACAATCATTGCATGAACGAAAACTGAAACACACTGATGCAACATTTAACCAGACATGCGCAGTTGATGATCTGTGTGAGTGAACCAGCATAGCGGTTAAGAAACTTGTAGTGCCGGCTGTCTTTCATTTATGTGTCGGTCGAGTAGTATTTTAAAAACCTCAACCGATTCAGCTGTGATCATAGGGTTGGGTAATACGTTCCATTGTGAACAGATCCTAACTGTGAAGCAGTTCTGTCTACAAAGTAACCCGTGACTCAGTTTCGGCGAGTGAACTCTTAAACGTTCATCCTTATTCAGTGGGAGATGTGCCAATAGATGACCTAAGATCTTGAGTATTGCAGATAATAATTAGGTCTCCCCTGTGATGTCTGTATTAGTTGTTACGCTTACCTCCATCCGTGTAGTCGTGGTTTGACATTGTGTCGAGTATTCAATACACATATTGTTTCAAAGGATGCATTTGAGTGATTTACTGATTGTGAGTTCCCTTTTTTGCTTTCATTACTCCTTAGATCCATTTCGTCTTACTTAAATATAACGTTGCACTGCAGTGATTGCCCACTGACTATATAAAGGCACCATCAGACAAACTACTAGATTCCATCTCTTCTGCACCGTGAAACATAAGGTGTCAGTCATCACTATGTATACATTTACGACGAAAACAAATATCGTTCACACGAAAATGTGTTAAGTAATTTCATCTTACATAAACAAAATCCAGAATTTATACGTGAACTTTGATCAGATAACTGACGCACGCCACCTCACCGGCCAGGTATGAAGCGATGTTCACACCGATGTCGATTACTTGTTGACATACACTTTGTACGGAAGCTTAACAGTAGGACTTATCTACCAACTGCTCATACACGCGTTGCACACGTAGCGCCGATCGATTTGTGCAGCCGACTCAATATTTGTTTATTTTGACGCGTGATGGACGGTCTTGAGCATCTGATTTCTTCTGAATAATCTGAATATCAGCGCGAGTTCTGGCAGCCGTTTGCCTTTTATCACTGGCAGCACATCTGAGAGGGTTGTTCAAAATTTCAGAGAGTCTGGTTTCTAAAAAAAGGAAGAAAGCCACAAATCAACAAAAATGAAGCACCTAAATACAGGATACGGAAATCGTAGTTGAAACTGTATAATTTTGTCATCCCAAAAACGTTACATTCATCGTAGTTTCTTAAGTCCATTTACTAGAAAGCTATCCCTCGCGCTTCGCGAGAGTGTTGTCAAGATAGATAGGCGGTCTGTAAGCAAGGTGCAGTGACCTCATAAATGGTACAGCGTTGTATTTTCTGATGGAGATGGCATCAATCTGGGTGGTTCAAATGGCAAAATATTATCGAGGGGATACGATGGTGACATCAGAGGTTGTGTGAAAGAGACAGTACTATGGTTTCAGTGGCTATTTGTAATAAAAAGTAGGACACATTCCCTCCTTGGATGCAAAACGGATTCCACAAACTATACTGAAACGTTATAAGTGTGTTTATTTTTAGTACTGTTCATTAGGAGATAGATATCGATAGTGTTTTAACAGGATATTGCTTCAGTGTAGTTTACCATAATGCGGTTATAGAATAATCAAGTCATCGCGCTGCTCTTGTTTTTGTGTGGTCATAGCTTACATATTATTGCAAGCTTTTGGAGCATCGTATCAAACTATGGTTATAAAGGTGGATGTCAACTTCACTTATGCATTGAGTTTAAACACCGGTTAGAATTTCACTGGAGCCCTGTTATTGAAAACTTTATAGGGAACTGTTTTGAAACTACGCATTCATGTTATATCTTAACTGTTGTTCATTGTGGAGCATATATAAGTATGTGACTAACATCGACCTTACCGTTCTCATCTGTTTGTTTTCTAACGTGGGTCGATACCCTGGTAGCCACAAAGTACCTATTTCGTAGATATCCAATTCTTGTTTGTAACTCGGTTGTTTGTTTACTAAGTTTGAACGTTTTGATGTTGAATGTTTGAGTTTCGACGAATGATCCTAGCTTGTTGAGCCCTATTCACTGTTTCTTTATTATCTATGAAAACTAACACTCAGTTTCTCGTAGTGGTGTATATCAAAGCATATTAGAATTGGGAGTTGTTTCGGCTGGGTTGTTTGTGAAGTACGCTCACTTACAGACGCTTGGCAGTGAAATCCGTAAGGTTAGTTATGCTTTACTCTCAGTTATAGCTCGGTTTTTTGAACGTTTAGGTATCTTGATTTAACTGTTTAAGTTTAAAAATAGTTGATTTTAGCAGTTAGGTTGTCTCCCTCTTTTTTCCGCTAGAGCTTGCTTTTTAATTTTCGCATGCCAAGTAAACTTCATCGAGTATCGCTGATTTATTGCTGTTTTTATTGTTTAAAACAGCTATGTCTCGGGTTGATTGCAGAACGTGCAAGTAGGATTATTTGAAATGTACTCTACGGAGGTATTTCGACCGACCTCATCGGTTACAATGCACGGACTATAATCAGTTGGCATGCCTTCATTCAAATAACCATAAAATGGGAATGATTCATCGGATGCGATATGAATAGCACACAGAATCATTCACTTTCGAATAGGCCGTTATGAGTTAAAAACAAACAAACCAACTTTTAACAGGTCAACTACGAAATTACGGATGCAGACAATATCGACCTTGCAGTGGGATACGCGGAAATAAACGAAAGCTAATAGATAGCCTAAGAATAAACTTCAAACGCAAGAAGTAACTTTATATAAATAACATAACTGAAACATTCAAGTTATGATAACAACCACTTAACGAAAAATACAAACTCATGACTACCAACCCTTAACACGATGGTGACGATAGGTTAACTACCATTTGTTTCTGTACACAAAGTGTGGGAATTAACCAGCATGGGGCTTTTTTCCGGCTAACTACTTATCCCCGATCCTTCAATCTGATTTTTCCATCTTCCGTTTTTTCTGACTGCTTAGTTTACTTCACTCTCATTGATCAAACTTCCAACATGTGATTCCTGCGCAGCTTCCACTCCACACACAAGGTTTTAGTTTCTTGTTCTGTTGTCTGTATTGTGAGTGTACTCACCGTCCAGTAGGTGCAATTCAGTGCGGTGACGTAATTGATAAGGCCTCGAAAC